>JAKSZP010005341.1:0-217476 GCA_022478985.1 Massospora cicadina
AAAAATCCTAAACAGAGCACCACGTTAGCTCTTTGTGAAGCTTCTCCTGCTATATCTACCCCCCAAAAGTACCATAGCCCTCTTCAAACCTATGTTCAAAGGCAAATAAATCTCTGGTGAAGGTATTATAGTGCCATCTCTCTATGTATATGAAGCCTCCATGGATGGGGTGACTGAGCACCAAAAACCCAGCACATCCTCCCTTTCCTAAGTCGCCTCTCCCAAGAGGTAATGTTCCTCAAATGGACATCCTCAATACCTGGTCCAGAGTAAAGGAAGCGCTCATTGAAGAATTCAGCTTAACGCAGAGTTTAAAACGGAAAAAGCAAGCGTTTATGTGCCTCATCATAAAAGAAGGAGAATCAATGTCACCTTTATTGATCAATTCTATAGTGAAGACAGCCCTTGCTACTTTCAAATATGCAACCTCTTGATGACGCCATTGCTTCTCTTCTGTCTGGCTCTGCTCTCACCCTTCCATAGATAGGCACATCATCTCAGTCAAACGCCAGTTCTGTAAGGTTTGAATCATAATGGAGGCTGTATTGGAGGTTGTGGGTTTTCAACAGATAGATATGGGCTGAGTCCCCTCTTTTGAGTTTTTTTCCACCAATACTCCGCAAAAGGAGTCCAGGATGATTCTCCCAGCATCTCTAGAGCCTGATATTGCGGTAAAGCTCGAAACAGACCTCCCTATGCCATTAAATTGTCTCTAGTTGATCATCCGTGGCAGGGCCACGTTCCCTTTATAGCTGGTGCACCCCTAAGGTTACATGCATGTTCTAATGAGCCTTTATCTCCCTCCACATTTCCCATTAATAGAGTCCCCACAGTGGCTCAAGTTCCACATCCTTGCACAATACAGTCCATAGCTCCCTCAGCAACTTTGCTGGATGGGCACACCTTTAAACCATATCCTAAGGCGCCACCTAAGCTCCTTAACCCATCTGTGAATGAGCCCCAGCCAAGGTGTTGGGAATTTTCCCCACCTTTCTGGCATTCTAGATTACCTGTGGATTACTAGGGGATAATTCTTTATGACGAGTGAATTGGATATTAGTTGACCCTGATTATGGGTTAAAAATGTTTGGGGGATTTTAGTAATTCGCCAGGTTCAGATTCATTGAGGATCAATCTGAGTAAATGCTTAAGATCTCATCAGGCAGAGTTGCCAACGAAATGGGGCATCTGATAGTTGATCATTGCTTAACTATCTGGTGTAACAATTGGAATTGGTCGGGTTTTATCACCGACTGATTGGGAATTTAATGAGCAAGTTGTGAGGCGAGTGATGCCGCCTACAACTAGCGAATCAATCAGTTGGTTCACGACCTGCCATAATGGATAAAGAGTCCAGT
Source organism: Massospora cicadina (assembly GCA_022478985.1). Classification (NCBI taxonomy): domain Eukaryota; kingdom Fungi; phylum Entomophthoromycota; class Entomophthoromycetes; order Entomophthorales; family Entomophthoraceae; genus Massospora; species Massospora cicadina. The sequence goes on from JAKSZP010005341.1 coordinate 1,359, forward strand.
TACCTAAGCAGGTCGCTCTCCAAATATGGCTGGCTAGCTGAGATCAAGTGTGAAACGCTAGGGACACGTTTTCTGAATCTGTCCGTTTTAGGTATTGAGGATGTTTGACAAAGGAATCCTAACAAGATGAAGAAGACCATCACTGGTGAGATGACAGTGGGAAGTTCAATGGCAATAGCTACTGTTTCATGGTTGAGGCACCAGATGAGGGTTGGGCACCAAATTTTTCTCTATAAATTCCCCTGATAATTCACATTAATACAAAATCTCAAGTTATAATTCTTATTGTGTTAAGTTCTATTCATCTTCAGGAAATTATTTCTGTATGCGACAATTGGGGACTCTTTGTTAAATAAAGAGTAAAAATTGAGGATCCTTAGAATAGAAACTGAACTTAGACGGGAATTTCTGCAGACTCCAGATCATAAGAGGAAAGGCCATAAACTTCTGGATCTCAGAATGGATCAAGTTAGGAAGATAAGAGTAAAAAGTCCCTAAATATGACATTAAGAGTATTTTGTGGAGAAGTACAGATCTAGCATTGGACCATAACGTGTTATCTATTCAACTATGGATAATAGTCTTCATACTATTAGCATCAACTATCAATTACTATTAGACAATGTGAATCGTGCATATATTGAACATGTGCAGTTACTAACTGGTAAATAAAATTGGTGAAGATCCCAGGATCATAGCATTTTGGTACTCACGGGAAGAGTAGTCTAATAGTCCTTAATAATTAACTAACAAGCACCTTTTTTTACAATTGGTGCTCACTACAGGGGGTTTTTGTGTAGGAACAGTATAAGATGATATACAAGGATGAGTTAAGAAAACTCTGGATGGATTTGGAAACAGTAAACAAGAATACCTTAATTTCTGCTGATCACAGAGAATTAGCTGCCTTGTAGGAGAGAGTTATAAGATCTAGGAAGGAGTTGAAGATTTTTCCAATTTTAACAATGAGTTGCTAAGGAAAGTAACATCAGTAACAAAAAAAGGAGATCTAGTTAGAGAAGTTTTATTCTTGAAAACTGAATACAAAGTGTATTGCGTTCAATTTCGTTCATTTAGCACAGACATAGAGCGGCTAATTAGGAACATCAAAGAATTGAAGAATCATAGATGTGAATGTGAGCCCTATGTGGCGATTGACGCCAAAAAAAGGACCCCAAGAACTCCAATTGGGAAGTCGACTATTCCACAAAATATGATGACCACATTTGCAGCCATTTTGGAGATGACTCCCATAATCACTCTTCAAGTCAGTTGAGTAGCCAAACAAAGAGTGGCGGCTAGAAAAACTTCAGAAGAATTTTGAGCTGCTCCAAAATTACCCACGTTCCTTTGGGATAACGCCTCTTCATTCTTCTGATTGTTTGACATGACAATGTTCAGGTATGGCAATCATCAAAAGGCTTAGACGATGATGAACTCTTTGGACACTGACGGTCAGAATTTGGAGGTATCTCATCTAGATGGGGACAGCTGGTCATACTCAGAGGCCAAAGTGGCAATAATGAAAGAATTTGGAAGTCCAACTCATATTTCAAAGCGCAAACAGGAATTTATGGGAATCCAATTCTAGAAGGACAAGCCCTTAGCGAGTTTTTTCCAATTGATCTTACCAAGAATAGCAGATTTTTCTCAGAGCGAAAATATTGGATGATTTTGATGCATGGATCGCGTTGCAAGTGGCCCTTCAGCCCTACCAAGGTTTACATTGAATGATGTCTTCTGTGTTTTCAACTGAGTTTGTTAACTTTCAGATGGTAGATCATTTCTAGATATTAGGAGCTACATTTGATGCCTCTAATAGAAGCTTCAAGCCAAGTACAGTTTAAAATTTAATTACTACAAAAGGGAATGAGATTGTTAAGGATTCCAATAATTGAACCGTTCCAGTAAATATGCCCAAGGAGTCCAAACGGACAGATAAGAAGGACAAACGCTGCTTTTAGTGTGGAGGAGAAGACACTTTGCTGATTAATGCAAAAGCCAAAGGAACAGATTAACGTGGTCCAGGCAAAAGAGGCCAAACCAGAACAGGAGTCAGGAAAAGGGCCCATGGCCTAGATGGGGAACAGTCTAGAGCTGCAGATAAACCCGTTCCCCCCAATATCTTGCATGAAGAAATTGACATTAGTGATCTGTTTGTTGATGATGATGCGCAGGACCAACTTTATCAGGTGGTCAATCTAGATATCAACGAAGTAATCAGGTCTGGAGAAAAGGAGATCAACCCCAAAATAATCAAGGATGTCACTCGCCCATATGCACAACAACTAGCAGACAATATTTGCGCTATGGAAAATCTTGTAAGCGACTGAGGTCATATTAGATGAGGCAAACCTGTCTATACCCCATAGCATGATTAAGGAATCATTTCCCGATCTATTGGTGTAGTTTATCCACACCCTCAATTCATCAAATAACGCTGCCATACACTCAGTAAACACCATTTTACAATACTCTGATTGTACATAAATTGATATATTGGTTAATTGATTACAAATGAGGGCGATAATTGACAGTGGAGCACCTATCAATATTGTCTCAACCAAGCAGGTGAAGAAAATGATTTTTTTCGTCAGATTTGGAGCACAAGAAGGAATATGGGACCGCCAGGCCAAATACAACCATCTCCTTAGGAGTGTATAGCGCTTTACCACTCCAATTTGGATCTTTAGTGGTATTCACCCCAGCAATAGCTTTGGCCAACCAAAACTATTATATTATGATTGTGACCATGTTTTTATGAAAGTATGGAGTCAAATGCAACTTTAGAAAGTTAATATGTTGACCATATTGGGTCAGACGTTACAACTTAAATATCAAAAAGATGGGGAAACTTCACCGCCCAGGAGAAACAATTTCAGTAATCTGATTTACAATGATGGCGTTGTCCCAATTATTTACCAATTGGTTGGGTGAAAAGAGAAATGCTGACAGAAATCCTGGAAATTCAGGGAATTACTTTGCAAACCAAGAATTTGAGAATCATACCAAAGGATTACAAATCATTTTTCGACACAGATTGATGTTGAAGATACCTGAGCTTTTGTATGGGGAAGTCAGTAACCCCCGGAAGAAGTCCACTGTAGAGCCATGTGTGGCTCCTGGAGTAGTTATGCCAGGCCATGGAGAAATTCGAGTTCTCCTGGAGAATTTGAATGGAAAACTGATGAAGATCAAGAAGAATCAAATCATCTTATTTGTTCATCTAATCCTGATGGCGGAATTAAGGAAATTCCACGATTTTAGGACCTTCAATGAGATGGGATTACCATCTGGGGTGTCTGAGAGCATTAATCTATTGGTCAATCATGAGCAACTATATGAGCTGACCGACAGACAGCAGGAGGAGAAGCTCAAACTATTAAAAAGTTTTGGGAAACATTCTCCCAGGACGACTATTATTTGGAATGTGCAAGGAATGTCATTTACAAATTCAACACCAGGGAAAATTTGCCAATAAGAATGAGACCAATTTGACGGTCAAAAGCTGCTGAAGTGATAGTGGAGGAAGAGATCAGCAAACTAGTGAAGCATGGTATTATAGTTCTGTCAGAAAGTCCATGGGAGAGCCTTGTACTGGTTGTGAAGAAGAAGGACAGCTCTAATTAGGCGGTGATCAATTATCAGAAGCTTAATAAAATAACAAAGAAGGATTTGTATACTACCACAAATTGATGATACATTAGATCGATTAGGAGAAGCAAAGTTTTTTCCGCAAAGGATCTAATCTCAGGATTTTGGCATATTGATTTGCCAACTGAAGACCTAGAGAAGTGTGCGATTATTACTGTGCAGGGGCTGTAGCAACTGACTAGGATGCCCCAAGGTCTTTGTAATGCACCTGCAACATTCCAGAGGGCCATGGATGCCATATTAAATGACTTGAAGTTGTCATGCGTCCTGGTGTACTTGAATGATACAATTGTGTTCATTAGGACATTTATGACCATTTACACCACTTGGAAGAAGTCTTCAAGAGACTGTCTGCGGCTAACCTGAAGATTAAACCAAGGAAGTGCCACTTCTTCAAGAAAGAGTTGAAATATCTGGGATTCGTTATCAACTTTAGTGGACTGCAGCCACAAGCCCAGAAGATTGAGTCCATAGATGATGACTATCCCAAGAAGTGTCCAAGGTATCCAAGTGTTCCTTGTAATGGCCAGATACTGCCAAAAAGCTATATGGGAATTTGTGAGAATCAACAAGCCCTCTTTCATTTGCTAGAGGATCCAAAAAGGATTTGTTTGGAATGAAGAGGCCTAGAGTTCTTTCAAAGAGTTATGACAGCATCTGATAGTTTCTCCAAGATTAAAATATCCAAATTTCAATCAAGAATTTATAGTCTAAACCAAAGCTTCTGTTAGTGGCGATTGGCGGCATCCTGAGTCAAGTCAATGAGCTCAAGGACGAGCATCTGGTACCTTATGTGTGCTGGACATTATCAGCTTCTGAAAGGAATTACACCATTAATGAGTGTGAATGCATTGTGGTAATTTACGCATGTAAACAGTTTTGGGTGTCTATTAACAGAACGCACTTTAAAGTGGTAACGGACCACTCCTTGCTGCGTTGACTGCTTAATATTAGGGGATCAGAAGGACAACTGGCCTAATGGGCATTGAAGTTAAAGGCTTATGATTCTGAGATATTTCATTGAGTGGGAGCTTCTCATCAGAATGCAGATGGCTTATTTTTTAAGCCTAATTCAATTAGCTAATTCTTCTTCTGAGATAAGTTGGAGTGTCAAACATCTTTTGCAAGGAGACAATAGGCCAGACAGTGACAATAGTTTAGATATACAGTCCTTGAAAATTACTATAAAACTGTATTCTTCTGTCATTTACTTGGACAATAGATTGCTTCCCTGATCCTTATGATCCCAAGTTAAATCTCAACTTATTACATACATAAAGGTATTAAATACAAAAAGCTTGTATAACAAACTAACAATAAGTAGTAATAAGTGAATGTGTTTATTAGTATAAACTTTGAGATAATTATAGGGTTTGATGTTAACCACAATTTACTCATGATGCCTCATTTCTCAATGGCACTTAGCCAGGGGAACATGTAATAAGTTTGTCTGAGGGTCTACAATCCCTTCAACTCTGGGGCATCTCACATGGCCTCAGGGTCAGTGTCAAACTTGTAAACATCTCAAGACAGCATTTCTGACGCGTCTGCAAATAGTTGAACTTTCACTCCTTGAGCAATTGATAGCACATATTAAGGCTATTTGTAACACTAATTAGTAATTAATTTGATTGAAAACTTGATCAACATTATAAGCTAATTTTGACATAGACCAACAAAGCTATGAGCCTGGGTCATCAAGTCGACTATTGTTAATAAGTCTGACTTAACTAACAAAGCTTCAGGACCATGTCATCAAAATTTAATATTATCTAAGTGGAATTGCTAGGCCGCGGATCCCAAGCTTTACATAAGTGTAGGATATCCCTGATCCAAAATCACAGATAACTTTGATATGATCCATAATAGTTTCAGCATAGTTAACATTATTATGTCCCTATCAAATTATCTGACAATTAGGTCCAGTCAACTACTCAACTCTTCCCCCTCCTTGACTGGATAAAAGCAGTGGTACCCTTCTTTCTGGGTCACAATGTCTAACTTCTCGCAATCTTAAAAATATGAGCGATATATCTATAGCCTTTTGGCCTCAGACAGACAAGTCTTTTTAAGATTGAGCACTTCCATGTAGTGTGCTATGGTCATCTTAGACGTGTTGCCTTTGATCTCTCAAGCTGGTTCAACCAACTATGCTTAAACAGTACCCAAGAGTTCAGCTTCACATTGTACTGCGACTTAAGCAATCATTGATGAACCCAAAATGGCCCCCTTGGATTCAAGTTCTGTCCAATGAACATTCTGTGGGTCAAGAAGGATCCACTTTGACTGTCTTTTTAACACTTTTGGGCTACTGAAGCCGGTCAACCCAAAAAACCCTCATTCAGCATCAATTTGCTTTGGATGGGGATCTCCTTCCTGACTTCTTGTTCTCCCTTTTTCAAGTATTCCCTTCCATCAGTCTTATTTCTTCCCTAGATATGGGAAGTGTGGCATTGTTAGGTTTTGAACTATATCTGATGTCAGAACTTGTAGAAGCCTACTTGTCATCTGCTCTTGCCTTAAAGCCTAAGGTTGACTCATTCAATATTTTTGAGGCTAATCAGGCTCTTATTTTTGCTAACTTGGTAGCTAGGCTTTGGTGAGAACCCAGTGTGGTACTTACTGATATACACGTCTCATTGGGCCTTAAAACTCATGTTTCAAAAAATTGGTGCATCCTAGTATTATACTGAGCCCTTTGCAAAAGCCTGGTGAAAGGGCTTCCCAAAAATATATCCCACAGATGGCTCTTCTGGGCACGTGCATTCACTTCTCTCCCTCCTCACTTTCCACCAAAACTGTGCCTGACATGTGCAGGGTTTTATATAAGGCCCACTTATAGATGATTTGCATGAAAGTGTTCCTTCCCCCAATTTACCCCTATCTTTAAAGCCTTCTTGCTGACTTTATCTTCCTTTCTACAGCATTTTCTCCAGAGTCAAACCCTCTCATCTGTTCCAAAGTCCCTTCCAATGTCTTTTTCTTTAGTTCCATGGCCTTGCATAAGCCTACCAGGCCAGCGTGCCTGGTGCTAAGCCTTTTTGGGTTTAGCGCATCTCTGACAGAATCTGGATAGTCAAGACTTGTATGAGATTCGCATCTCTCTGATGCTGCTACAGGCTCCCCCAGTTCAATCTAACCCTCCTCCCCCTCACAAAGAAGGGTTATCTAGCCCTAGTGGTGATGAGGCCTCAAATCTATGAATTTTTTTATGTTCTTAATTAGTAAAGTTTTATTTATTTATTTTATTTAACTATTTTTTTCTGTGTATGCAATCTGTTCTTCATATTTTTTATTATAGTTTATAATGTTTTTTATTTTATTATTTTTTATCTTTATTATTATTATTATTATTATTATTATTATTATTATTATTAGGGGGTGTGGCATAGTTGATAGGCGTCCCACTATCACCCCTCTCATCATGTGTTCAAATCCCGTTGTTGCAGAAATTGCATTAGTTGCATTTCTGTGCCAAGAGGATATCAATACATGTGGATTTGCGCACCATGCCTCAGTCCAACCAAGCGAATCAGTGAAGTTAGATTCATGTAATCCTGGCCTATCAGAACATGCGCAGGAAGGTTCTACCCCCAGTACTTGGGTTTTGTCCTCCACTCCTATATTGTTGCTCCCTACTCCCTATCCTCTCTATTGGTGTGGTATATTTGTCCCAAGGTCAGCCCACCTCAAATAAAATTATTATTATTAATATTGCTTTTCTTTCTCCTAAGTGTCACTTTTATAGAGTGAAGGAAGATTCAAGTTGAACTTAACCATTCAATAATTATTAAAGAAGGAAAAGATGCACAACTTTAATCAGAAGTCCTGGGCAAACATTGCAAAGGGTGGTAAATTCACCAACATGTCATTTCCCAAGGGCATCAAACGCTCTCACAAGGAGCTCCTGGTTAGCCACGCAAACCAGACCAAACAACAAAGGCAAGTCTATACCAAATGGTACTTGAAATTGCTGCACCAGCATATTCTTTATAATAATAGCCGCCATTCACTCCCTTCCTCCCCTGTTAAGCATGGGGTTAGAGTGAACTTTGGGGTTGAGCACCCAGAGATCTTGTTGGCAATCAAAGAAAAAAAAATTCATTTTGAAAAACGCCATTTTTATTAAGCAAAAATTCTGTTAAGAATTCATAGATATTGGCTTCACCATGGTGGAGCAGGCGGATGCCGCGGCAAAGGTCATCATTGAGGTAACCATCAAAGGTGTGCCCCACCATGTCAAGGTACACTGTACCCACTGGAATAAAAAGAATGACCTTTTCATCTCCTTTGAAGATCTCCCAACTGATCTTCCCTAAAAATTTTTTGAAGTGGAGCTAATCAATAGCCTTGAGGAGTATGGAAAAGTGAAGCAGTTTGCGCTGCAGAACTTCCACCTCATGCTGGAACTCTACAGAGTAAAGGCGAGAGCAGTTATTGACCCCTTAGCCAGAAGTAGAAGCTGATCCCAACCTAATCACACGTGTTGCACAGTTCATCTTGCTGGAGGGCAAGCATCTGACCCCTTTAAAGTCACCCCAGAGAAGGCTCCCCCATCTGCCAGCACTGCCAGGCACTTGGGCATCAGGCCCATGCATACCCTGCTGTAGGCAAGCAGCAGGAGGAGGACTCTGAGGAAATGGACGAAAATGATTAAAATTTTGGCAAACTTCAGGTGGCAACAACCCCATTCAACTGGGGAAACATGGCAAGTATCAGATCATTGAACCAGTCACCGCCAAATAACGCAAAGCAGAGGAGAAAGTGAAGTGACGAGCAGAAGCCACAGCGAGGGCTGAGGAATCTAAAAAAGAGAATCAGATCCCAGAAACCAATAATGTTGAAAATGCAAACCATTTTGAGATCCTAAGAGACCCCTAAGGAGCCGATGGAGGGGACAGCAAACCAGCAGATGCAGACAGCAACACAGGGACAGATTCAGCCCACAGGATTGGGAAATGAATCAGCGCTGGTTCATGCTGAGTTCACATCTCCAGTCACATACCTGTAGTCTCAATGAAAAACTCTCAGAACAAGGGTTACAAAATATTTTAAGATGGTCCAGCTACTGATAGAGCGAGAGCTGCCTCAGCTCAGCTCAGATCAGTGGCGCAGAGCTCCCAAATGGGTACTTGAAGCTCAAATTTCTTGAATTATGATAGAACTGGGTTAAATGGCCTGGAACTATCCAATTAAGGCAGATTGGGCAAACCAATCACAATAGGGACACTTAATATTGCAGGGCTGAAGGCCGCCACATCCTGGGCCAAGAAAATTCAGCACCTGCGAAACCCTCCAGCTGACATCCTGGTGATCCAGGAGAGTCACTGCCTGAGGGGGAGGAGCCCAAGTGGACCCAGATGCTCCTCCCAAAATTCTCAACTTGGTCCACCCTCTGTGGGTTCATGATCAAACCAGGCAGGGGCATCACCATCACATCCTCGACTGATCACCAAGGGGGGAGAGTCCTGGCCATCACGATCACCTGGCAGGGAAATAAGTACAACCTAGTCAATACTTATGCCCCCAACATCCCCAGAGACTGGCCAACTTCTTCAAAGAGATGGCCAATTTACCACTACCGGAAAACAGCTTCCTTCTAGGGGACATGAACTGTTGGCTTACAAGAGCCACAGACAGATGGCCCCTGGACATTGATCATCCCCACGGACACCAGGAACTTGCGTCACTCATGGCCACATTAGGGGTCATCAATGAATGCCCAAAGGATGCGCCAACCCTTGAGAATATGACAAGGCCACACATCAGAGAGGGTGAGCTGCTCTCAATGACATGTATCGACCTAATCTGCATCCTGGCGTTCCTCAAGCGTATGGTAGAAAACTTTGAGACAGTTAGTGTCACCCACTCAGACCATCAGTTGGTAAGGATTACCTTGAGGTCAGAGCTGCAGACACAGTCACGCCCAAAATGGGAGAATATTCACCCTCAAACTGTAACTAATGCCGACTTTGCCCACTGGTTAGCAGTACAAACCCTGGCTAGGGATGTGAGGGACCCCCTCAGCAAAGAACCAATCCAGACCTGGGATGCCTGAAAGCTGAGATGGTCGCCGCTGTAAAATGTACATCCTCCAGGAGGCACGTGGCTGAGGCATCATCGCTCCAAAGGGTGGTCAACCAACGTGCAAATCTTGAGAGGAATGACCCCCAAGTGGGCCACAGCACCAATTGGATGAGGGAATGGGTTCAGCTAACCCTCAAGATCCAAGGTTTCAGCAAGCAAGCACAGGTTTGGCTCGCATTACAGGCAGGAGCAAAAGTGGTGGCTGAGGGTGAAAAATCATCTAGATTCTTCATGTGTCAGTTCACTTCCCAGAAATCCTGAACCCGATGTGTTGCTCTGGCCATGCAAGATGGTACCATAGCACGCTCCCCAGAGGCGCTAGCGGACATAGCTCATGAATACTACATGAAGTTATACTCAAACAAGGGTGCCTTACCTCAGGACATTGAGTCCTTCCTTGCGAGGGTGGAGCCACCCCCAACCCTGGACACATTGGCCCTCACAGCGCCAATAATGAAGGAGGAGCTCAATGTGGCAATCAAGAGCCTTCCCCGGCGGAAGAGTCCAGGACCTGATGGGATTCCATCTGAACTGATTTTGACATTCCCAGACCTCCTCAGCCACATCCTCCTTGCCGCGCTCAACAGATGCTTGGATGAGACCAAGCTCATGCCTGGAGGGGATGAAGCCCTGCTTGTTCTCCTTCACAAGAAGGGTGACACACATTCATTCAATAACTGGCAACCAATCTCACTGATTAATTCCAACACCAAACTGCTTTCAAAAATCCTGGCACGTCATCTGGGTTTCATTGGGAAGAATGTGATTTTGACAAACCAACACGGTTTTGTCCCTGGAAGGAGCATCTGGGACAACATCCACACGGTCACCAATGTCACCCAGTCAAACTCTAGTGGAGCATTAGTATTCCTAGACCAACAGAAAGCTTATGACAGAGTGGACTGGTCATACCTATACCATTACATGGAGAGAGCACACCTGCCACAAAATTCATTGACTGGGCAATGAAGCAAATGACTATGACAAGCATGTCAGTTCTAGGCCCCAGGTTCCAACAGCCAAAATCTCACCTCAATGTGGGGTGAGGCAAGGGGACCCGTTGAGCCCCCTGCTGTACAACCTGGCTTTTGACCCAGTGTTGCGGGCTGCAGAGGCAGAGCTGGAAGGCATTGGTGTGCATGGGCAGCCCCCGCTGAAAGCTCTAGGCATATGCCAATGATGCAGTCATAGGAATTGCAAGCTTGGAAGACTTGGAGAAACTCAAGTCAATTATCCAACAATACAAATCAGCTAGCAATGCACAAATTAACAAATTAAAAACAGAAATATTACCTGTCAGTGGTGCAAAAATCACCCAACCAACCTGGGGCGGCAAAACTTGAACCAGGGTTCACCAACTGGCCCCGGCTAGTGCCACCCTGCCTCCTGTCACCCCCACTCAGCTGGAAATGGTACCTGGGTGGGTGACAGCCAGGCCTTATATACCCAGTGCCGTGGCCATCTGAGGAAGACTGACGTCATGGTCAATAAGAAAAAGCATAACAAATAGATCACAAGTGCCAAAAAATGCATTCAGAAAATTCAGAAGTCAGATGCATCTCAAAAGCAATGAATCAGGAGCTGGCCACTGATAGTGGCAATGACGTCACTGAAGCATCAGCTGATCCAAACTTAAATGCAAAAATCAGTTTCTTTAAAGCAGGTAAGTACTGCAATTAATTGCAGGTTTCAGATTTCACCCAGAAATGATGGAATTGGCAAAAAATTAACAGGTCGAACTGATGTAACCAATTTAAATAATTCAATGCACAATTCTATAGTCTCAGAAACTCAAAACAATCTATTTAAACATTTATTTACACCAATCAACAATTGAGACCTTAAGTACAGGTCTCAGATCTTTGCCAAGGATGTCAAAATTGGCATCAAATCAGTCAGATGCTCTGACAAAGCTAATTTAAATAATTAATGCACAATTCCAATGTCTTGGAATCCAATATAGCCAATTTAAATAATTCAACTACACCAATCAATGACCAAGACCTTAATTGCAGGTCTCAGCACATTGCCATAGATGATGTAATTGGTGCCAAATCAGTCAGCTGCTCTGATGAAGTTAATTTAGATAATTTTATGCACTTTTGCGTTGTCTTGAATGCTAATTTAAGTAATTTAAACAATTTAATTCCACCAATTAAAAGTTGAGACCTTAATTGCAGGTCTCAGACCATGGCCAAGTATGATGTAATTTGCGATGAATTAAGTGGCTGAGCTGCTGAAAACCAATTTGCATCATTTTACATGATGTTGTGAAGCCTTGGAGCCCAATCAAAATAATTTAAATAAATTAATCAAATCAATAAAAAATTGAGACCCTAACTGCAGGCCTCTGCACTTCACTGGGGATGGAGTAACTGGTGGTGAATCATTTCCCCAGCCAAATCCGTGTAATTCGCACTGTCTAATGCAGAAATCAAAAAGAATCAAGGCAAATGGAAGTAAAAACTCAAAAAACAAAATAAATCAAATTAAAAAAATTTATTCAGAAAAATGCATACAATTTGCCAGCATGCAATGACCACCCCTGCCACCCCCTAATATCCAAAAATTGGGCAGAATCCAGGCCCCATTTGGGGTGGTGCCTTCAGGTGGCCCAGTGCAACACCTGGGCATCACCCTGAGCCCAAATGGGCTGGACCTACCTAGGATTGAGGATGGGCTTGTCTGGAAGCTCGCATCCTGTATTGCCTCCCTCAGGGGAAGGCAAACGGGACTCATAGGGCGAGTTACAGTCACGAGTTCCCTCCTGCTTCCAATCCTCTGGTTCCCAGTGGCAATCGTCCCCTTTTCATCAGAATTCTATGACTGCATCAGGGCATTATTGCAGTTATGGTTGTGGGAAGGCAGAAGAGCCCCAATATGAATAGGCCTGCTCCATGGACCATGAATGGAAGGAGGCCTAGGCCTCACCAACCACGTCGCTCAATTGGATAAGATATTTGGTAAGTGGTTAGTTAGAGTGACAAGCCCAACCCCTGAACCAAACCACTGGTCACATGCCGCATGCATCAACCTGTCCAGGGACCTCAGACTAGCCAATCCCACAGCCTGAAACACACTCCTATCCTACCTGGCGGCCGATCTGAATGCCCATGGCACACACCAGGCCTCAAGCTTCTCCTGCACAGTACTGAAGACCATCTGTTGAGATGCGTGGCTGTTCCCCCTCAGCATCACAAGGGGGCAACACAGCTGAGGATTTGCAAACCACACCTATGCTCAGGAATGCAGGGGCGCACAAGTCTCAGTGGTGAAATACCCCTACCAAGAGCGTGAACCCTAGCTCATATTGACCTCCTGGGACCAAAATGATCAGTCATATGATGAAAAAAACTCAACAATATATTGGAAATTTGTGACCCACAATTTACTTCAACCAAAAATTAGGGCGCACATTTGGTGATGCCTGCACAGGGCCTACTGAACAGCCAAGCAGAGCAATTCAACCCAGGAGCACTGTAGAGTATGTGGCGCAAAAGACACCCTGCTGCTTAGGTTGAAAGAGTGCCTGACGGCCTGGCTTGTATGGATACTAGCGTGGCCACTGATGGCACCCAACCGCGTAACCACTGAGCTCTGTCCAATTTCAAATTTTATGGCACTTAATATTGACTCACCAATCCCAGAATTGCTCTGAGCAGTTATTTTTCACACTTTTACTTATGGACAATTCACACAATTTATATCAAGACAATCTAAAATTCAGCCCCAAACCCCGTCAATTTTGCAATTAATTTAACAAAAACATCATTAAATCATTCAGTATTTGGCTGTTTGGCAAAGTGACTCCATGCCAACTTCAGAGGATGGTGAAGAGCTGGCTTCCAATACCCTTCCTAACCATCAACCTGGAAATGCAAACCTGCCTCAACAGCATAAATTTACTAAGCAGCTCAAGTGAACCCCCTCCAACACTGCCAGGTCCCATATGAACACTGGCCACAACATATTCCCCCAGTACTTGGGTTTAGGTCATGCCCCCTTTATTTCACTTTCTCCCCCTTCTCTCTTTGGTGTGGCATATTTTTCCCAAGGTTGGCCCACCTCAAATAAATTATTATTATTATTATTAATATTATTCTTTATGATACAAACAAAGGAACTTTGCATGTAATCAATTCACAACCCAGCCGCCTTGATCCTTAATGGTATATACATTTTTGGACGATTTATCCAATATAATAGATGGACATTTCCAAAGCAAGGCCAGCTTATGTGCACTATCTACACTATGAGTGTCACAATATACTATCAAGTCTCCTTTTTTATCTTAGAAACCATATCTTGTTTAGCATCATCATAGCTCTTCTGACTAGTTTTCTGACTACTCACATTCTAATAGGCTTTAGATTGCAACTTGATTAAGGTCTTTGCTAGTTGTTCAACATAATTTTTTGGGCCAATTTCCTTGGTTGAACTGAGTACCAAATATAATGTTGGAGGTAGGGTGGGCTGTCTACTATACATATGTCAAAATGGAGAGTGGCCTGTGCTGCTGTGGTGTCTAATAATATACACAAATAGAGTAGCACTAATGGAAGTGGCCATTGCAAAGGCGCCGAAGCTGTGTTTTTGCACAATATGCCAAGGAGTTCCATTCACTAGTTCTACCATACCATTAGTCTCATGATGGTGTGGTTTTGACAACACTCCATTGATGGACATCAACTCATTTAACCGTTGCACCATCTGGGCAGTAAAATTTGTGCCGTTATCTGTCAAGATCTTCTGGGGTATCCATGCTTTTAAATAATACTATCTATAATAAACTAAGCAGTAGGTAAAGTCATAACATCTCAAATTGCTTTTGCTTCCACCCATTTCGTCAGATTGTTGATAACAACAATTATGTATTTGTTGCCTAAGCTACTTACAGGCAAGGGGCCAACAACATCAATTGAAATGTTATGCCAGGCCATTCAGTTTTGATCAAACGATATTTCACTTCTGACTTCATAGGCTTTGCAATTTGGCATAAATGACATTTATTGAGCACGTCTTAGATATCAAATTGCACGGAATCCCAATGGTAACTAGATCAAATTAATTATAGCGTTTTGATCAATCTTCCATGTCTGATGGCCTTGTGGGCTTGTGTAATAATCTCCATTTGGTCTGAAGGTTTTTGGAAAATTTGACGCTGCCCCTCGGGTTTAAGCTTATATAAAACTCCATTTTGATATTTGGTGTCAATTAATGCTTTTTTGATCGCTTTTTGAACTTCAGGTGGCTCATCTCCATACTTTCAGGTAATCATTTTTTCATGAAGCTCATCGGCCAAACTGCTCAGGACAGCTACAATAGGAAGTCGCAATAGTCCATCTGTATTTTGATGGGCCACTCCAGCTCTATGAATAATTTCATTATTGTACGCTTGTAATTTCAGGGCCCAGCGGGCTAATCATTCTTTAGGTTCCTTGAATTTTGGAGCCATCATAATGAGCTGTGATACGTCACTACTTGAAACTTGGTGCCATGAATTTAGATCTGAAATTTTCTACAAGCATAGATGACAGCCAAACATTCTCTTTTGGTTATCATATAATTACGCTCATGCTTATTTAGCGTCCTGCTGCAATAAGTGACTGGATGCTCCTCGCCATCATCCCCAATCTGAGATAGCACACCAACAATCACAGTTAACAAGGCGTCAGTTTGTATGATAAAAGGCCTGCTGGAATCTGGATATTGAAGGACAGGCGCCATGCTCATTTTGGTTTAAAAGCCTCAAAGGCTTGTTGGCAACCTCTGCCCAGCAAAAACGAACTCCTCCTTGTAGTAAGTGGAATAGGGGCTCAGCAATCTTCGTAAACCCATCTACAAATCTTTGATAGTTTCCTACCATGCCTAAGAACACTTGAACATCCCTCATACTCATCAGAGGTTGCATTTTGTTAATAGCCTCCACTTTTGAGGTTAAAGCTGTAAGCCCTTGTAATCAATGAAGAATAAAAGGATTTCAATTGTTCTTTAAAGAATTGAAATTTTCTAGGTTTTATCTTCAGATTGGACTTCAACAGCAATTTAGACACTTGTTCAAGATGCTCCAATTGTTTGAAAACGGTTACTAAAGACATTGATATATCCAGGTATACCAGTATGCATGATAATTTAAGGTCCCCCAAAATTTCTTCCATTACGCACTGAAAGTTCGCTGGTCCATTGTACAGCCCCTGTGGCATGCACATCACTTGAAAAAGCCCTTGACCAGCAATCATCGCGCACTTCTCCCGTTCCTCTTGAGGCAGTTCAATTTACCAATATTCTGAGATAAGGTCCATTGTGGTAAAATACATCGCCCCTCCCAAATGGTCCAGAGCATCATTAATTTTGGGCAACAGATAAAAATCCTTTTTAATAATGGCATTGAGGCATTGTAAAAATATACTAGTTTGTTTTTATTGGAAAACAAACCTAGTGATCTTTTTACTGCACAGGTTTGATTTCCTCATGCACTTCACGTTGTATATAATGTATTATCCAATAATAGTATGGAGACTATTATCTGTAGTTGAGTTTGAACTATTATTAGGCCCAACGCTTTGGTCAGTACTTCTGATTAAATATTCATTAAGTCATACTTGTAGGGATTTGTTCCCTATACTCTTGTCCACCTGATCTTTGCTAAGACACCCTAGTGACAGTCTCTTTCAGCCCAACACACAGTCGGCAGCTATCCCTGATTGTGGTTCCCTTCATCTCTAGATCCCCACTCATATCTCTACTCTTCTCACTGAGAGTCTTCCAATTGTTGCCTTCTGCAATAATATCCTTGAGATGGAACTTCACAAAGGATGCTGATAGTCTAACTATACACTGAATTGGCAATAGACTAATAATACTAATAATAATTATAATATTTTACTAAATGATGGGTTTTTTATTATAGTGAATCCTAGGGGAATTATATAGCAGGGGATTTGGTCATCTAATCCTTGGTTGACACCTCTTTAATGAAATGGCAGCCGTTGCAGTTGAATCACCCTTCCTCATCTCAGCAGCGATGGTCTTCCCCATCCTGGTTAGATTCCTTCATTGGACATCCTTAAGACCTCAAACAGAAAGAGTCAGAAAACGTGTCCCTAAAGTTTTCCTCTTGATCAAAGTTAACCAACCATAATTAGCTAGCGACCTGCTTAGGTAATGGGACTTATTACCCATTATGGCAGGTCACTTCACCAACCAATCAATTTACTAGTTGCAGGTGGCATCACTCGCCTTGCAACTCATTATTCATTCCCAATCAGTTGGTGATGAAACCTGACCAATCCCAATTGGTACACTTGATAGTTAATCACTATCTGATGATCCTACTTTGTTGGCCACTCCACCCGATGAGATATTAGGTATTCATCCAGATTGATCCCTGATGAATATGACCAGGTGAATATCCCAAAATTCCCCATTGTAGTTCCTCCAAAACTTGGGCCAACCAATTTCCAATTCACTTCACCTTAGGGAATTTTTCCCTAGTGACTCCAGGTAATCTAGCAGGCTGGGAATATGGGCAAAAAATCCCAACACATCCCTCCTCTTGCCTAGATTTTTAGCGAGAAAAGGACCAGGGCATGAGAACACCGCTTCAGACACCTGGCCAAATACTTCATTTAGTTCAAGTGGAGTGCACTTGTCAATACTCAACGCTGCTTGGGATGACCTTGAGCATACGGGGTTCTTCCTCTTCCTCCTCACTACCACCTTCTCAGAGCGCAGTCCTCATGACCTTCTTTCATGCCAGGCTGATCAATTTACTCATGATGGTATTAGTCCTGGGATCTGGTTTTCCCCATCAGGGTATATGACCCTCTGTCATAAACAGGATTCTTGGTCCGGCATCATTGAATTCCTGATTTTCTCCTTGTCCTAGAAAGGAGACACTTGCCATCAATGTTCTTTTTGCAGCTTAATTAAGAATACTTATTTCTTAACGCCCTCATTATTTCTCTCATAACCTCTTGGCTGTAAGTCATCCTTAATTCTTCCCTTGGAGAGCTTATCTCATTAATTTTGAGATTAATTTCTCCAAAATTGGAGCTTAATGGATTATAGAGTGCATAATGTCAACTTCTATATAAGTCTGACATCCCCCTCTCGTCCAGCTCATATGTCAAATTCTGAATCTCGTTACTAGCAGCTCCTCGATAGCCTGTCTGATCCAAACCTCTGTCTCTTCCAGCAGATGATTCAGGATGCTCAACGGAACCTCTTTTATGGTCCTTCCAGGACTCATACGCCTAGTTTGGTGCAAGTGGCTAGTCCTTCCATCAAATTACCAGAAACTGTAACCAATCCCTCCAAAACCAGGCTTGCCATCATTTTGAACAACTCTCAGCTGACTCTTCCCTTGCAGTTGATTCCTGAGTTGGACTTCAAAACTCTCCTGGATTCAGCTCCATTCGCTGATGCTCTGAACATTATCATCAATGCTCCGGAGATCATGCCAGTCGCTCTGGATCATTCATTTTTGGCCAGGTTGGACTTGCTCCCCAAATTCCTCTTCTGACTTGGTCAATTCTACAACCCTTCTGTACTGGTTTATGATCTCTCAATTGGGAACAGAATACACTTTGAGCTCCCCTACGCTGAACTCCAGGCTCAAGTCACTGAGTCTTTGACATTAGCGCTGGATACTTCTGATCTGGACAACCTTCTGAATCAGTATACTGCCACTTATGCTCTTCACTTTGCTGGCCAAGTTCTTCAAAGTTGGTCAACAAAGCTTCCAGCCTCGCCTGGCTTCCACCGGTCATTCAGCTTTAGCATCTGTGAAGCCTGTAGTCATTGTTTGCAGTATGCAATCCACTCTCTGCACAACTACCTCTTCTCCGGAGCTTCCCATCACTATCATCCACTGATGGTGTTAATTGGGGGCATAATTTGACAACCTCCATTGATTATTCCTTCTTCATTGCCAGCTCACATGTCCGGTGTCCTTGATGAAGCCTGTCAGCAGGCGCTCAAGAAAAATCTTCCAGCTCCAGTGTTTTATAAGGATTACTCGGGGTTATTCGCCAATTGCCTCTTTTTCTACTGCTGTTTTCCTCCCCACTCTGGGGTTTTGCGATTGGCATCTTCAACATTTCAATTTACCTTCCCCTAGTCGCGTTTTCTCAGGGCTTGGCATCCGATCAATGAACGTGGTTTCATGTAGGTCTTGCCTAACAAGTTTCTGATTGCATATCAATTTTGATGGGCTTTTCTTCCTACCGTGATCCATCCTCCCTCCCTCATGAGGCGACATAGGTGGAATAATCCTCATACTGAGGATGACCAATAAAAATAAAAATTCTAAAAATATATTGGCTTTTTATCTATGCATTTAAAAATCTTTCTTTTTTTCTAATATTTTTTCTAATATTTTTTATTAAATTTTTATCTTTATTCTTCTTTTTTCCTATGGGACTTGACCTTGTTCTGGTTCAGAGGTCCATCTTTTCCCCCAAACTGGGTCCTGGGTACTTAAACCTGCCAGTTTTCCATGGTTCAGAGGTCCTTTTTCGGACTTAACCATCTAGATTGGTTCAGAGGTCTTTTTTTGGACTTGACTTAATCATCAGGACATGACCAACTTAATGGTTCATTAGTACTTTGGGAACTCTTTTATTTTTTTCCTTGATCCAATGCTTTAGGTACTTAGTGTGGACTTGATTTACAACTCTTCCATCCATGAGATTCTTGATGGAGTAAGCATTGGTTGCCATCTTGGCAATTACTTCGATTGGACCTGACCACAATGCATGCAATTTGTTTCTTCATCTGAAACCATGCATATCACAATAGGCGACTCTTTCTCCTATTCGATATTCTTCTAATGCCAGTCAGTTTTTATCATTTTTTGATTTCACTAATATCCTTTTCTTCTAGGTTGTATCAAATGCTTGCAATTGCATATCAATCAGGATACTCGTCAGTCAGTTCAAGTATTGCTCGGTACTCAACCCTGACGTAGGTTCTACTACTGAATATAATATTGGCGGCAACGCGGCCTTTCTTCTGTATAGTAAATCAAATGGCTTCTCCCCCGTCGCTGTGTGATGACTAATGTTGTAGGCAAATGTCACCAAAATCAGGTATGTTCCACATGCAGAAGTTCTCCCTGCGACTAGCTCTCTTAGCATTATGGCCAGCGTCCCATTGACCCATTCTACCAGTCCATTTGTCTCTGGCTGGTATGGTACTGACATGACTCCTCAGATACCCATTATTTCATTTAGCCTCAGGAGCACGTGAGATGTGAAGTTGGTCCCATAGTCACTCAGTAGGACTTGCGGACATCCATGCTGGTATACTACTTGATCCAGGATGAATCTCTCAGTACTGGTAGCATCAAACCTGGTTAGGGCTTTTGTTTTGACCCATCTTGTCATATGGTCAATGGCTACTATGATGTACTTGACTCCTCCTGTGATCATTGCCAGTAGTCCCATCATGTCGATGAACACCATGTGACAGGCAAATCCAGGTTAGACCAGTCAGTGCTCAGTTGTGTTCTTGTGTGGTTTGTGCAACTGGCACTCCACGCAACAAGCCAGATGATCTGCAACATCATAGTTAATTGATTCCCAGTAATATACTGGCGAATATGGTCAGTTGTTTTTTCTCAGGCCTCCATACCCAACAACCTTGTGAGTTGCTTGTACTATTGCTGCTCTTTCTGATGGTTTTGGGAATAATTGCCACTTCCTATTGATCATCTTGAATACTTGTCCATCCATAGTCTCAGTGTTTTCCATTGCTTTTTGAAGCGCACCTTGGATTTCTTGAGGCTCATCCTCGATTATTCCTTTAACTATTCTCTGGAATAGCTCATCTGCCTGCGGGTATACCAACTGGACCATTGGCAACTGCAATAAGCCATCCGCATTCTGGTGAGAAGCCCCCACTTGGTGGACTATCTCATAATCGTAAGCCTGAAGCTTAAGTGCCCATTGGGCCAGTCGTCCTTCTGGTTCTCATGGATTGTGTAGCCAACACAGCGAAGAGTGGTCCGTCACCACCTTAAAGTGCGTTCTGTGGACATACACCAAAAACTGCTTACATGCGTAAATGACCCAAGGCATTCACACTCAGTCAAAGTGTAGTTCCTCTCAGCGGCTGATAGTGTCCAGCTCACATACGCCACTGGATGCTCGTCCCCCAAGTTTGTCTACTTGGCTCAATATGGCGCCAATCGACATCAATGAAGCATCAATTTGAATGATAAACTCCCAATCAAAATTTGGTCTATTTCAGAATCAACAAATCTATAAAGTACTGGCATAACTCATCGAAGGAGTCCTGGGCCTCTGCATTCCATATGAAGCCTTTTTTCAGATCCTTTAATAAATAAAATAAAGGCTCTGCTATTCATGCAAAGTCTCAAATAAATCTTCTGTAGTATCTAACCATCCCAAGGAATACTTGGATGTCTCAGACACTTTTTGGCACAGCCATACGCTCTACAGCTTTTTTCTGGGTTTGCGGCTGCAATCTATTTGCATTGGTCACAAATCTCAGGTATTCCAACTCTTTATTGAAGAAGTGGCACTTCCTTGGCTTGATCTTCAGGTTAGCCGCAGACAGTCTCTTAAAAACTTCACCCAAGTGATGGAGGTGATCAGTTTACATTCTACTGAACACATTGATATCATCCAGATATACCAGGACGCATGACAACTTCAGGTCGCTTAATATCGCGTCCATGGCCCTCTGGAACGTCGTGGGTGCATTGCAAAGACCCTGGGGCATCCTCGTCAGCTGGTATAACCCTGCGCGGTAATAATTGCACATTTTTCTTGGTCTTCTTCTGGAAAATCAATCTGCCAGTATCCGAGATTAGATCCATTGCAGAGAAATACTTTGCTTCTCCTAATTGATCCAACACGTCATCGATCCTCAGTAGAGAATATGAATCCTTCTTCATAATTTTATTCAGCCTCTGATAGTCAATCACTATCAGGTTTGATCCATCCTTTTTCTTCATGATCAGAATCGAACTCACCCAGGGACTTGACAATGGAACTAGAAGCCCATGCTTCACTAGTTTGCTGATCTCATCCTTTACTACCACTTTTGCAGTTTTTGATCTTCAGATCATTCTAATCCTTATTGATAGATTTTCCCTGGTGTCAACTTTGTGAATTACATCTCATGTGCATCCCAAATTGTGGTCATCCTGAGCAAACACTTCCCAATATTTCTCAAATAATTTGAGCACCTCCTCCTTCTGCCCTTCCAGCAGATCAGTGAGCTGCTCCTGATCAACCAATAGGTTGATGCTTTTGGCCACCCTGGCTGGTAATCCCATTTCATCAAGAGATTTAAAATTGTGGAATTGTCTCAATTCTGCCATTGGGATCAAATGAATAAATGTGATGATTTGGTTCCTCTCAATCTTCATTATTTTTTTTGCTCAAATTCTCCAGGAGAACTTGTATTTCTCCATGGCCTGGCATTATTATCCTAGGAGCCACCCATGGCTCCACTCTGGACTTCTTCCAGGGGCTTCCAACTTCCCCATACAACAGCTCCAGAATCTCCAAAGTCAATCCTATGTTAACTATTATCTGTGATCCAGCCGGTATGGTCCTTTCCTTCTTGATCCTCAATGGTTTTTTCAGTTTTCTAGGATTTCTGCCAGCATCTCTCGTCACTTCCTACCAACTAATTGGTATTGAATTGGTACAATGCCATCATTGTATATTAGATTAATGAAGTTGTTTCTCTATCCAACAGAACTTCACCATCTGGAATACCAATGGTAACGTCTGACCCAGGATGGTAACGTATGATCCTTGAAGTTACATTTAACTCTGTACATCTGCAGAAACTCTGTTCTGATCAGGATATCATAGTTTTGGTTCACCAAAACTATCTCTGGTGTGAAACCACCAATGACCCAAATTGTAGTGACAGTGCACTATATGCTCCACAGGAAACGGTGATGTTTGGCCCAGATGTTCCATACTATTTCTTGTGTTCCAAGTCCGGGGAGATCTTCATCCTCTTCACCAGCTTGGTCAACACAATATTAATGGGCACTCCACTGCCGACGATCGCCCATACCCTCACTCAATTCACTTGAATATTTATATATTTACACTCAGAGTGTTGTAATATAGTATTTACAGTGAGTAGCGGCGTTATTAGCCAAATTTAGTGTATGATTAATATGCGCCAATAATTCAGGAAATGATTCCTTTATCACGCCAAGGGGGATCGACAGATTGGCCTCATATAAATGAACATCTGATACCTCATCAGGATTCTCAGCGGTCCAAATCTTCTCCGCCAGTTGTTGGGCGTAAAGCTGGGCAACTTCCTGAATTATCTTGGGGTTGATCTTCTTCACCCCAGCTCTGGTCACAGCATTTATATCCATGTTGACCACTTGGTATAGCTGATCCTGCTCGTTGTCTACAAACAGATCACTAATGTCTATCTCTTCATTCATGATATTGGGAGGAACAGGTTTCTCCGCCGCTCTAGACTGTTCCTTGTCTAGGCAGCGGGCCCTTTTCCTAGATTTTTTGCTACTGCTGTCTCCTTGGCCTGGACCACGTTAATTTGATCCTTTAGCTTTTTGCAGTGTGTGGCAAAATGTCCTTTCCCACCACACTGAAAGCAGACCTTTTTTTCTTGTTTAACTGTCTGAATTCCTCAGGCTTGTTTCTCAGCACGGTTCAGTTGGTAGCCTCTTTTGCTCCTTCGCTTCCATTCATGGGATTCAGATTTCTGACAGGATTAGATTTGAAGCTTCTATTTGGGGCATTGAACGTCACTCCCAAAATCTTTAAGTTGTCTACCATTTGTGAGGTAGTTATCTCCGACGCAAATACCAAAGACATCATTTGATGCAAATTGTGATAGGGACGAAGGGCCACTTGCAAAGCGATTCTAGCATCAAAGTTGTCTAACACTTTTGCTCCAGCCAGGATCTGCAACTCCTGGTAAAATCGATCTGCGAAGCTAGCAAGAGACTCGTTTTTATATTTTTGAATTCCCATAAATTCCTGCTTGCATTTTGACATGTGGGTTGGACTCCCAAACATCTTCATTATGGCTGCCTTAGCCTCAGCATACAACCAGCTGTCCCCCTCCAAGTGGGGTAACACTAGGTTCTGACAGTCTGTGTCCAGACAGTTTATGACCATTAACGCCTTTTGACGATCCCTGTATCCATTCATAGTCATGTTGAACAGTCAGAAAAATGCTGGGGTGTTATCCTAATGGAATGTTGGCAATTTAGGTGTTGCTCTAAATTCCTCCAAGTCATTTTGGGCAAATTTTCTCAGTTTGGCTACTTAGCTAACTTGTGGAGTGACTTCAGGCGTCATCTCTGAAATGGCATTAAAGGCGGGCGGCATATTTCCTGGGGTATTTGACTTCCCAAGTATCATATGAGGACTTCTATCTTTGGCATCGCTGGCCATATTGGGCTCACATGCACATCTGTGAGCTTTAGTTCATCTACTTCTTTCATCAATTTCTCGATATCTGCACTGAACTTTCTTAAATGAACGCGATCTGCTTCTCGCTCCATCTTCAGGAATAGGACCTCTCAAACGAGGTCTCTTTATTTCTTCTTTGACAAGTTTACTTTGACGAGTAACTCATTCCCAAAATTGGCTACATTTTCTACTCCTTCCTCTACCTGGGTGACTCTCTCTTCCAAGGCCACGAACTCCCAATGGTCTGCTGAGTTTAAGGCATTCTGATTCACAGTGGCGATCTTGGTCCACAACTTGCGCATTTCTTCTTTATATGACATTATAATAGATTCTTCACTCAACTACCCCTGTAGTGAGCACCAACTTTTGAAAAATTACTAGTTTGTTCTTATTGGCAAACAACCCTAGTGATCTTTTTACTACACAGGTTTGATTTCCTCGTGCACTTCGCGTTGTATAGAATGTATTATCCAATAATAGTATGGAGACTATTATCCGTAGTTGAGTTTGAACTATTTTTAGGCCCAACGCTTTGGCCAGTACTTACAATTAAATACTTGATATGTTGTACTTGTAAGGATTTGTTCCCTATATTCCTGTCCACCTGATCTTCGTCCAGATACCCTGGTGACAGTCTCTTTTAAACCAACACACAGTCAGCAGCTATCCCTGATTGTGGTTCCCTTCATCTCTAGCTCCCCGCTCAGATCTCTACTCTTCTCTTTGAGATTCTTCCATAAATTGCCTTCTGCTATAATATCCTTGAGATGGAACTTCACAAAGGATGCTGATAATCTAACTATACACTGAATTAATAATATTACTAATAATACTAATAATAATAATATTTTACTACTTGATGGGTTTTTTATTATGGTGAATCCTAGGGAATTATATAGTAGGGGATTTGGTCATCTAACCCTTGGTTGACACCTCTTTGATGAAATGGCAGCCGTTGAAGTTGAATCACCCTTCCTCATCTCAGCAGTGATGGTCTTCCTCATCCTGGCTAGGATTCCCTCATTGGACATCCTTGAGAGCTCAAACGGAAATAGTCAGAATATGTGTCCCTAAAGTCTTCCTCTCAATCCAAGCGAACCAACCATAATTGGGTAGTGAACTGCTTAGGTAATGGGACTTTTTACCCATTATGTCAGGTCACTTCACCAACCGATTGATTCCCTAGTTTCAGGTGGCATCACTCGCCTCACAACTTACTATTCATTCCTAATCAGTTGGTGATGAAACCTGACTGATCCCAATCGGTACACCTGATAGTTAATCACTTTCAGATGCCCCTATTTCATCAGCCACTCCACCCAATGAGATATTAGGTATTCATGCAGATCGATCCCCAATAGATATGACCAAGTGAATATCCCAAAATCCCCCAAATGTAGTTCCTCTGAAACTTGAGCCAACTGATTTCCAATTCACTTCACCTTAGGGAATTTTCCCCTAGCGACACCAGGTAATCTAGAAGGCTGGGAATATGTGCAAAAATCCCAACAGTCATCAACAAATTACAGCTCAATTGCTGCCATCTTTTTTCGTCATGATTAAAACTGGGCTGGCCCACTGGCTTTTAGATGGCACATTAATTCCACTTTTTAAAAATTTGGATAGCTCTTCTTGACTATTTCGTTGCTAGCACTGGGGCACCAGATTGGCCTCATTCTAATAGGATTATGGTCCCTGGTTTCAACAAGATGCTGTACTCCTTTCGCACAACCTAAATCTTGGTTATCTTTGGTGAAAATTTCAGAGTATCAATCAAACAACTCTAGTTCTTTATCCTTCTGTTGTTCTGATAATGCAGTAAACTTTTTGGGGAATTACAGTATGTTCCCCAAGGCTCTCGTTTGGTAAACTGAACTTGGATAAATCGCCAAATTTGACTGCTGACTTTTAAATCATCCCTCAGAATTAGATGCATGAATGCTACTATCTGATATATCTTGACATTAATAATTTGGCTGGTCAAATTTGCTAATAATGCATCAATTTCCCCATGCCCTGGTATAAGTATTCCTGGCGCTACACTAGGTTCCATCCAAGAACAATTTCAAGGGGATAAAATCTCCCTGTATAGTCCTTCTGGGATATTAGCATAGTCCCAGTCCTCATACCAGTTGACGGCCTAGAGATATTGTCACATCATTATTTACCCGTAGAGGTATTCCTTGACCTTAGTTTATGGCGGTTGGCATGGTGCAGCTTTAATTTCGCCTCTAATATCCTAATGATATTATCTCATTGGCATAAGATATATTAAAAAAGGTTTTGTGACAGCTAGTGGGCTTCATATTGACATGAGTGTATTAAATTGTAAGTGATTGGCTAATATTGTCAAGCTGTTTTCTTTACTTAATCGCATGAGATCACATAGGTCCTAGAATACTAGTTCAATTAATATGTCAAAATTGGCGTTGGGAAGCACTATTGTGGGTGCAGCTACTACCAAATTTCCAAATCGCAATGGCAAGGCACTGTAAGCACCTTCAATATTAGTGCTGTTGGGGCCTATGGTCCCATATTCCCAATTGTGGTCAATATCTGGAGCAATTTTCAATTTCTTTACCAACTTCATGGATACAACGTCTACAGGTGCTCCACTATCAACAATAGCTACAACTTTGATCTTGTTGACCAGAATATCCACATAAGTGCACTCAGAGTAATAAGAATTAATAGAGTTTACTAAATGATATGGGAAGATTCCAAAGAGTTAAGAGTGTGCTTCAGAGTATTTCTGATACTGGGGCATTCATTGATGAATGTTTCAATTGGCACAGCTATATTCACCTCTTTCAAGCTTAGGGTATCTGCTGCATTACTTAGCCGTTTGTATGAAATATTCTCAAGTATCTGTTGCACATACGGTTTAGTGACTACTTCAGAGGCTTCAGGTATGACAACCTTACTCTGAGAGCGAGTTACTGCATGTAAATTCATTGAATCTTCATTTGATACTAAAATAAAATTCGTTTTATTGTTAAACAATATCCCATGGCCTGCGTATTATTGTCAATCAGGTAAAAACTGGTATTTCCAGAACAATAGAGCATCCTTATCTATTGTGCTTGTTCTTTTCCCTCCTCCTATGCGTTATCTGGAAGGACTACATTTACACTATGCTGACGGCATCTGGAAGCAAGGTCCTTTATGATTGCAGTCATAGCAAGTAATCTCATTCAATGGGCATGGAGCCCTTGTATTTTAGGTTTTCTCAGTTTTCACAGGTGGTCACTGTTAGTCTTCTTATTAGTTTCAAAGGAATTTCCCAGAAGAGGCAGCAGGTCCAGATCTGTACCCAGTATTAAGAGGGCCGTAAATTTGAGAACATCTGCACAGATAATCAACCAATTTGGATGTTGCAAGGTTTTTCACAAAATCAGGCAATAAAGTGTTTGACAATTTTGGTAAGGTTGTACTGTATGTTGTAATGCATCTTATAATAAAAATCGGCCATAGCCTTTGCGTCTAGGAGAACTTGAGCTTTGCAATAGAATCAATCTACAAATTTGTCAATCGTTTCATCTTTCTTAAAGCAAATATTAATGAACTTAGATTTTCTAGTCGACACTTGTTCTGGACCTCCAAATTCACAAAGTCCAGCCTCTTTGACTTTGGTGTAGGTTGGGGTTTCATCAATGTGTGGCATAATTATCTCAATGTTCCACTTATATAAGCAGTTGATCATACTGGCCGCTTTGTTTTGGTCTCTGGCCCCATACATGGCCACTTCAAAGCGTTTGACAAATGTGGTTACACTTCTGTTCTTGTTAAAATCAGGCAGGTTTGACGGTTTGTAATTATTGTTTTCCCATCCATGGCTATCACAATGAATCCTTTGTTGGCTTAAGCAGGCGTACTAGGGCGCTGAGGCACTGCATTACGGTTTGAGGTGTTGGGGTTTGCCAAAGCAACCATATTGCTAGTCATTTGTTGACGTGGCCCAGCTTCCGTTTCATTAGCTACTTCCAAAGCTTCATCCTAATAATATTTGGAAGTGTTTTTAGTCAAGTGGTTCATGGCACACTGTCAACGCCCATAGTCCAAAGCTCAGATTTGATTGTTGATTTCATTTTCCCAAGTGATACAATTTCAATTTTTTAACCTTAATTTTGCAATTTCCTCATTCAAGCTATTAGTTTGTAGTTGCAAGATGGAAATTACTTGGTCCTTTTCCTTAATAGCCTTCTTGCAATGGTTTTCTTCTCTGTGAAAAATATTGTTTGACGCATTAATAGAGGTAACATCCTCATTAAGATTATTGATCTGTTGATTAAGGAAATCTATAGAGTCCTGAATTTCCTATTCTCCGCCCGTTGGCATTCATTCTTGTGTTTGACAGTAGTTGATTTTTCTCAATGTAATCATTCTTTATCTGCGAAATTTGGGCGCTCAGTTGTTGATACTGGTCACAAAATTCATTGTTATGGTTTAATTGTGCCTCTTAATCTTTGTGCTTAAGTCTCATGAGGTCCAAAGCAATAATGGAAGTACAAGTGATATCGCTAGCCTAAGATTTGGTACCTCCTCTTTCCTCCAAAGAGTTGTCAAAGATGGGATGCAATCTGTCATTTAGCTTTTGCACTATATCTGCTACCCGATTATTAGCCAAAAGAAGCTAGAATATAATTTGCCTCCAAGCTAGAAGGGACCTCAGCAAAGTTAGCTTCTAATTGCTCAATCAAGATTGCCCACTGACTGGAGTTGCGTGAAAAGTTTACCAACTTGGTGATGACCGCGTGATGTTGGAAAATTGTCATCTGAGAATTTCTGGAGGTGGGGCTTAAAAATTCAATTAAGTATTGGGTGATATTCTCTATCCCAATTAAATTGTTTTGTATTTGAGCTACACTCAACTAATGATGAGCTAGATATCTCATCCACAACCCATCTTACTATCTTTGGTGATAAAAAGGATTGCTACTTATTGTTTGCGGGCCATTGTCCCATTTGATACCCTCTTAACAAATGATATTTAAGACGTTCAAGCTCTTCATGTAGAAATGGGTTTGTTGGGGTAGATAATAATGGGTAAATTGTTCCAGTTTTTCTGGGAAACAGTCATTTCAGTATTACATTGGGCCTGATAATGGTTTTAAATAATCAAGTGGGGTTTTCCCTGTTTGGCGTGGCACCATCTGCGTTCCCAGCCATGAGTGCAATTTGTTGAATTTTTAGGCCTAATTCAATTGGGCTGGTTTATCTTTTGAGATAAGTTGGAGTGTCAAGTGCCTATTGTATGGAGACAATAGGCCCTATGGTGACAATAGTCTAGATATAAACTCCTTGAAAATGACACTTTGAGATGTATTCTTCTGTTGATTACTTGGATAATGGCTCGCTGCCCTGATCCTTCTGACCCTAAGTAAAATTTTGACTTAATACAACATAAAAGTATTAAATACAAAAAGCTTGTATATTTACAATTCATTTGTAGAAATAAACAAATAAGCTTTATTAGTATAAACTTGGAGATAATTTATAGAGTTGATATTAACCACATCAAGCCCTTGACGCCTCATTTCTAAATGGCACTTAGCCAAAGAAACACATAATAAGTTCATCTGAGGGTCTACAATCCTTTAAACTCTGGGGCATCTCACACAGCCTCAGGGTCAGTGTCAAACTTGTAAACATCTCAAGACAGCGTTTCTGACGCGTCTGCAGATAGCTGAACTTTCACTCCTTGAGAAATTGGTAGCACATATCAAGTCCATTTGTACCACAAATTAGTATTTGATTAAATCAAAAATTCAATTATATTAAAAGCTAATTTTGACATAGACCAACAAGCACATGAGCCTGGGTCATCAAGTCGACTAATGTTATTAAGTCTGACTTAACTAACAAAGCCCCCAGGCCCATGTCATCATAGTCAAATATTATTAAGTGAAAATGCTAGGCTGCGGATCCCAAGCTTTGCATAAGATTATGATATTCCTGATCCATAATCACTGATATCTTCAATATGATCCATAATAAATTAAGCATATGTTAACATTATTATGTCCTTATCAAATTATCCGACAATTTAGGTCCAGTCAACTACTCAACAGTTACCAATGGTCCAAGTGGTATAACAGCAATTAGTTGAGCTATTCCAAGATGGTTGATGGAGAAATCAGGAATAAGCCCTGATAAATCCAAGGTGCACTTTGGAAAGTGATGAAAAAACCAAGACCAAGGATGGACATGGTTTTAGACAATCTATGTAAAAGATTTATTATTCCTAAGACCATCAAAACAAGCGGCAATTGTTCAAGCTGCGCAAAAAAATATTGGGCATGGAAGCCTAAGGAAGATGGCTAAATCACATTTTCCAGTATTACTGGAAGCCTATTAACTACAACTTAGCGGATTATCTGGCTTGTTGTGTGTAGTGCCAGTTGTATAAGATTCACAATAACATGAGCAGATATTGACTGGTCCACCCTGGATTTACCTGGCATATAATGTCCATCGATGTGATGGGACCATTAAACATGAGTACAGGGGGAGTCAGATACATCATAGTTGCAATTGACCATCTGACTAGATGGTCGAGATGAAGGCCTTGGAGAAAGTGGAAGCTACAAGCACTGCAATTTTTATCCTGGATCAAGTTGTATACTGCCATGAATGCCCACAAGTCTTGTTTAGTGACAATGGAATGAATTTCACATCCCACGTGATCCCAAAGTTGAATGAGATAATGTGGATCTGAGAATTATGTCAGTACCTTACCATCCAGAGACAAATGTACTGGTGGAACAGGTCAATGGAATGCTGGCTGCGATGCTGAGGAAGCTGGTTTCAGGGAGAACTTTTGCATGGGAACATACCTCAGTTTGGTGACATTTGCATATAACATAAGTCACCATATGGCAATGGGAAAATGCCGTTCAAATTACTGTATGGAAGAAAGGCTTCATTACCGCCAATTTTATATTTGGTGGTTGAACCAACGTTGGGGATGAGTGCTGAGCAGTACCTGAACTGAATGTCAAATATCCTGATCAAGATCAATTGCAAGCATTTGATATGACCTTGAAGAAGTGAATCGAGTCAAAATGACAGACAACAAGAACTGAATGGTATTAACAGAATACCAAGTAGGAGAAAAAGTAGCTTATTGTGACATGCATGGTTTTGAAAGAAGAAAGAAATTGGATGCATTGTGTTGGGTCCATTTAAGATTATCGCCAAGATGGTGGTGGACGCCATATTCATCAAGAACCTCTTGGATAGAAAGATTATGAATTGAGTCTAAGCTAAATACTTAAAGCAGTGGACTAAAGAAAAAATAAAAAGTTTCCCCAAAGGATTATTGAACCACTGAGATGGCTATGTCCTGATAATTTTGTAAAGTCCTAAAAAGGGACCGCTGAACCAAAAAGATGGTTAAGTCTTAAACTAGAAGACCTTTGAATCATGGAAAACTGGTAGGTCAAAGTATACCTAAGGACCAGTTTGGGGAAAGAAATAAAAAAGATGGACCACTGAACCAAGTGAAGGTCATGTCACATATAAAAAAGATAAAAAAGAATGATAAATAAGGGAAAAATAATTTAAAAACGCACAGAAAAAAGATGTATTTTATGAATTTTTATCTGTTATCCTCGACTCAGGGATGATTCCGCCTATGTTGCCTCTTGAGGGGAGGGAGGATTGGCCACAAGTCATTTGAGATGATCACTAAGCTGTTTTTTTGGGTTGGATACCATTTCCAGTAATTTCGTGGAAGGACTGGCTACGTGTGCTTGACTGGTAGTATGAGAACTAGGGGGACCATAGAAGTGATTACTTTCTGCAGATTGAATCATTAGTTGGAGGAGCCAAGCATCTTTATCATACATACTGTCAAGCAGTTGCTGGTACTGAGATTCCTAATTTGACATATGAGCTGGATGAGAGGGGGATGTCAGTCTTTTAATAATAGCCAACATTATTCACTTCAGTATTAAACAAGTTATTTTTTTGGAGAAATTAGTCTCAAAATCTATGATAAAAGCTCTTCTGAAAGAAGAGAATTAATAATGATATGAGAAATTTTTTATGAGAAAATAACCAGAGTGAATATAATTGAGCATTCTTAAATGTGCCATGAGACAAACATTGACAGCAGTGAACATCTGTTGAGGACAAGGAGGAAGATCAGGAAATCAAGGTTTCCAGACCAAGATCCTGAATATGATAATGGGTCATATGCCCTGACTGGGGAAAACCCGGATTTCCTGGACTAGTATTGTCATGAGTAAATTAATCAGCCAGGCATGACAGAGGGTCATGGGGACCATGCTCTGAAGAGGCTGTAGCGAGAAGAAAAAGGAAGAGAACTGTATGCTGAAGGTTGTCCTGAGAAACGTTAAGTGTAGATTGACTGTGCTCTGCTAGAAACCAAAAAATAATTGACCTGGTGACAAGGTGGTATTCTTCTGTCCTGATCCTATTCTCACTAAAAAATCTAGGCAAGAGGGGGATGAGTTGGAATTTTTACCCACCTTTTCAGCCTTCTATATTACATGTGGATCGCTAGGGGATAATTCCATATGGTGAGTGAATTAGATATCATTTAACCCGATTTTGGGTTAATAAGGTTTTGGGAATTTTAGGTAATTCGCCAGTTTCAGATCCGTTGGGGATCAATCTAGGTGAATGCTTAAGATCTTCAGTAAGAGTTGCCAACAAAAATGGGGCATCTTAAGTTGATTATTGATTAACTATCAGTTGTACTGATTGGAATCTGTTGGGTTTCATCACTGACTGATTGGAACTTTAATGAGCAAGTTGTGAGGTGAGTGATGCCGCCTACAACTAGCGAATCAATCAGTTGGTTCAAGGCCTGCCATAATGGGTAAAGAGTCCTGTTACCTAAGCAGGTCGCTTGCCAAATATGATTGGTTCTCTGGTATTGAGTGGGAAACGTTAGAAACACGTTTATGAATCTGTCCATTTTAGGTCTTAGGGAGGTTTAACAAAGGAATCCTAACAAAATGGAGAAAGCCATTGCTGGTGAGACAATGAAGGGAAGTCCAATGGCAACAGCTGCCATTCATGACCGAGGCGCCAACTGAGGGTTGAGCGCCAAAATCCCTCTATAAATTCTCCTGACAATTCACATTAATATAAAACTTGAGTTAAAATTTTTTATTGTGTTAAGTTCTATTCATCTTCAGGGAATTATTGCTATGTGCAATAATTGGGGGCTCTTTTGTTGGATAAAATGTAAGGATCAGGGATATATAAAGAGAAACTGGACTTAGATGGGAATTACTGAAGACTCTGGGTCACAAGAAGAAAGGCTGTAAACTATTGGATCTGATCATAGATCAAGTTAGGCGATTAAGGGTGGAAGTCCCTACAGACAACATCAAGAGTATTTTGTGGAGAAGTACAGGTCTATCATTGGACCATATAAAGTTATCTATTCAACTATGTATAATAGTCTTCATACTATTATCTATCAAGTATTATTTACTATCAGACAACGTGAATCGTGAACATATTGAACCTGTGCAGTTATCAGTTGGGAGTATTCTATCAAAGAAGATCCCAGTATTATAACATCTGGTACTCACGAAAAGAGTAGTCAACTACTAGTCCTTAACAATAAGGACCAGCCAATTTTGAAAACAAGCCCATTGAGGTTAAAACCTTCTTCTAGGACCAACATCGTAGTTGAGCTCCCCTTGGGCATCCGCTGCAACACAAATGACCTGTTGATAAAGTGTTAAAGGAAGCTGCTCAACCATCTTTTTTAGTACTTTTGGTGCCCAACCCAAAAGGGGGAGCCGCCACGCATCTTTATTCGCAAATGGGCCAAACAAAGGGATTATCATAAATTAAAAAATTCTAATATAGCCCCTAAGTTATCGGCCTAGGAAGCCATATCAGATGGGGAGGAGGCTTTGGGGAAACTTTTGTCCGGAGCCTGCTTTAGCTGGTGGACCTTGGTGGACAGCATTGGAGTGGGAGCATCAGCGACATGGGGCATAAGGAGGTATAGTTGGGTGTTTTTCTCATTAATGAGGTCGGCGGTGTCCATCGCCTCAACATATTAAGCAAGTTGAGCTCAGCAAAAGTGATGAGAGCTGGCAAACAAGTAAATGACTTGATGCGCCGGGGGGTTTCAGGATAATTGGGGTCAAAAAGAGAAGTTTTTGCTGCATTGATGCAAGCGTGGCTCGCACCAAAAGCGAGCTCCTCAATTTTGTACTTTACATCTTCCTCAAAATAATGATAAAATTGGGGATAGGAATACCCTTAACAAGGGGCTCCACTTACCCATGGAGTTGCTGGCAGAGGAGGGTTTTGGCTGGGGCAGCTGCAGCCGCAACTGCCATTGTGTTAATTTTTTATAAACAGGAAACCCGTTTTTTGATGAAAATGGCGGGAACGCAATTCAGGAGGGTCAACAAAGAACTCCTCCAAAGCAAATTATGGTTTCATGTGGCATGGCTGTTCATCCTCATCAATCCATTCGAGAGCCTTGAATGGATTGGATTCAGCCAGCACTGGGCCAGTAACAAAAATTGGGGCTGTGGCTGGAGCTGATTGGCCATATACTGTCAACCATGGCAGCTCAGCTAAAACTGGTTCAGCCATCAACTCAGGATTCTGTAATAAGGTCAAATTTTCAAAATTTCAAATTTGCTTAAATTTTGATTGGATGCCACTTTGGAAGCAGCGCCAGAATTCCCTGACGTTGGGGGTGGGAGAATCAAACCCCATTTGAAAAATTGGGGTGAAGCAGCCGCTGGGGCAGCGGCCAAGCCCTGAGTGGCAGACGTGGTGGAAGCGGCAACCATGGGGCACTTGCACTTTGAGTGGTCAAGCTCAAAGCACAAGGGAAAAATAGTGCATTCATTTTTGACGCGCGCCCAGAATGGGTGATCAGGGGCAGATCTAATCACAGTGCGGGGGGGAATTATGAGGTGAGAGTCATAATGAAATGGGCGGATTGTTGCAAAGGTGTGAGCCCTGCAAACCAATCCACCTCATTGGGAACCACAAACTGCAACACAGGGTCTGCACCATAAATGGCCAAACCCTCCATGAGCTCATGGCGGAGGAGTTCGGAGGAAAGGAAAGAGGGCAACCCAGTGAACTGGACCACCAAAGTGGCCTCATCTAGGAGCTGGGTGTGAACGGTGGGAAAAGGATTTTTTAAAAATTAACTGCAGCTTGGCTGCTGCTGCTGCATCAGCTTCAGAGCGGAAGCCAAGGTCAAAGTACCCCTTAAAGGGGTGGAAGTCAATATAGCTGGCGGGTTTGAAAACTGCTGTGGCCATCTCAGTGATGACCGCACTTGCATATGGGAAGAGATTCCTATATTTGACCCAGAGGCCAAAATGAAAATTGCTCCGGGAAAGCACCAAAGGGCTCTGGAGCACCGCCTGAGAGCTGGCGAGGTGGTGGGCCAAGTCCCAAGGGGGATATAGCCTGGTAGCATTGGGAGGGCTAGCAGAGCCAGCCTGAGTGTGCTTCAGCGGCGGCCAAAAGATGCCAGATGGCGGTGCACCACCACCCCCAAGCCAGGGCAGCAGGCATCAATTGCTTCGACATCAGCAAGTTTTGGTTTGGTTGAGTGTTTGTTTTTTGCATATTTTTAAAATCCAAATTTGGCTTCAATTTGGGTATCAAAGCAAAAGAAAAAGCCGCTCAACCATCTTAATGGTCCTGACTCTCCTATCTCTATTAATCCATTGCCGTGTGTTGAAGATGCCCCTGCTGACAATTCTGAAGGGGGTTATGAAGATGTGAATTACTATGTTTTAGGAGCGCCCGCTGAAGTTAAAGTTCCTGATTGGTTGAACGCAGGAGGAGAAGATGATGCAACCATACCCAAGGAGACCTACCTCCATAAAGTTCTAGGTTGTCCTGAGGTGATTGATACCACCAGTGATGCTGATCAGCTCTTGGCCAGCTAGATTCGCCCTCTTCAGCGGGTCAATACCTTAAGGTCCATCTTGGAGAGATACCCCAAGACAGCGCGTGAACTGACCTCTAT
Source organism: Massospora cicadina (assembly GCA_022478985.1). Classification (NCBI taxonomy): domain Eukaryota; kingdom Fungi; phylum Entomophthoromycota; class Entomophthoromycetes; order Entomophthorales; family Entomophthoraceae; genus Massospora; species Massospora cicadina. The sequence goes on from JAKSZP010005341.1 coordinate 37,554, forward strand.
CTTCCGGCTTAAGGAGGTCCTGTCTCATTTCCTAAATTTGGTGGAACCCTGACCAAGGTAGAAATTGTTATTAAAAAGTTCAAGTCATGGTCATCCTGGATACAGGTCCCTGGTGAACGTTGTCTTTTCTAAGCTTATTAAAAAGGTTAAGCTGGCTCCTGACTTGGAATACACTCAAGAGTTTGGAACCGTGGGGTCAAACAACACTTGTGCCATTGGGGAATACTCTTCCCTCCCCATTTAAATAAGGAAGCTTATCTTATTGCCCCCTCAGTGGTCTTAGACAACAATACTTATGATATGCTCATAGTATTCAGAGCATGGTCAAATATGATAGGTTTATTAACATGAAGCAAGAGTTCTTCCATTTTCTCACTTATGAAATCCCCTTAGTCTTATCCAATAAAGAGCTTAGCAAGAACGAATATTCTTGCCTGGTTGAGTACTTGTCTTCCACTTTGCCTTAGAATTATACCATTTGTGTGTAATAAAAAGAAATAGCCAATTCAGTGAATGATATAGAAGGATAGTATTTTTTATGCTTTAGAAGAGGTAGTGATTAAGCCTGGTGAACAACGAGTGATTTGATACCAAGATAACGCTACAAATCCCACACCCCTGTCTGTTGCACATCATAAGTATTGAGGGCGTTAGTCCCTTGAAGCTTTGGGTATCGCCTGGTATACTAGACCCAGCCTACCAGAGACCAATCAATATTCTATTAGGGAACCTCACCTATAAGGACCTCGTTGTCAAAAACACCAGGAGATTGTCAGAGGCCTGTCAGTCCTCGTGGAGAGCATTGAACAAATTCACTTCATTGGCAAATGTTGGGTATGTGCCTGATTATGTACAAACTGGTATGTATCCTGCCAAGTTCAAATTTTGGATGAGCTGACCTCAGGCGAGCTTGAAAAAGTCCATACCCTATTGAAAGGCTGTAGCGACATATTCTCCAAGTTGGATACTGACTATGGCCACATGAAAGACTGGAGTCAGCTCACCAATGTGGGTGATGCCCATCCCATTTGGGTTAAACCTTATTGCAAGTTAAAGGTGGAAAAGTAGCAAATGAGGGCTTTGCTCAAGAAGTTAATAGACGCGGTATTACTACTCCCTTCTCAAAGCCCTTGGTCTTCCCCTCCCTTGCTAATCAAAAAGATGGAGTTCATTAGGTAGTCATGGACTACCACAAACTAAACAACCTCATGAAAAAGGATAGCTATCCCATCCCCGCATTGCTAAAGCCCTAGCACAAATCACCGGCTTTACTTCTTTTCTTCCATGAATTTGGCTAGTGGCTATTGGCAAATGGACCTTTCTCCCCAAGATCAGGAGAAATGCTCTCTATTTGCAGTGATGGTCTCTTTCAACCCACCTGACTACCTCAAGAATTATGAAACGCGCCTGCAACTTTCCAGCGAACCATGGATCATATATTGCAGGACCTTATGTTAGGATGCATCATCATCTATCTTGATGACATCACTGTGTTTTCTAAGACCTTCAATGAACATCTCACTCACTTAAAAAAAAGTGGTTAAGCGCTTGCGTGAGTCCAAAATTAAGCTAAAACCCTCTAAATGCACCTTTTTTTAATTTATTTAACTGAGACAAGCCGAACAGGGATGGACAATACCAAAACTAAAACTCCAAAACTAAACCAACCAAAAAATAAAACATGAATTTACAGTCCTTTTTTGGGAAGCAAGGCACAAAAGAAACGAGAAATATACCTACCAGGTGGCATAGTGGTGAGCCGCTTATCCCATCATGGCGGAGGGGGATTGAGCGTATTATCACCAGGCTCAGCATTGTAGAGGCGGATCAATGATGAGACTAAGGAGGTTGGTACATCCGAAGGATGAGAGTCAAGGTGGAGTAGATGGTTGTTGATATCAACAATTTGGGCCTGTATCAAAGCCTCTATGATTTTGGCAACATGGTGTTCAGCCTGGATGTGGGCGTCAATAAGTTGTTCTAATTTCGTGGTTTTGGCTCTTGTGTTGCGTGTGGATGGGGAATAATCTGCCAGTTCAACGACATGCTTGACAGTGGTGGTGGAATTTTTATAGAGGCGTTGGATTTCCTCTTTTGTGGTAGAGGGAGAATTGGAGGAGAACAAGGGAGTGCAGCCCTTTTTTAAATTACACAACAGATTTTTCACACCATTTGCAAAAAAGGGAATTATTGGGTGAGGCCACCGCGACCTCAGAAAGCTGGTGGTCACTTTGGAAAAAAGGTTTCAGGTTTGGGGGAATATTGGTTAACCAGTGTTGGGTATCAAAGTTCGAATTCAGATAAAGTGTTAAATCAATTGGATAACTCGGTGGTGGACAATTGCACCAGATTTGGTCACTTATTCTAATAAGCTCCAGGGATTTTGGTTGATTTGGGAAGATGTGGTGTTAGATGACTTTGGTTGGGTAGGTTTTGTGGTGGAAGATTTTCTGGCTTGAACATTGAACCAAGCCTTCACCTGATTGTTTGGCATGAGTGTGCATTGGCCAGCTTGGGTTTGAGGCGCTAGATTTTGCTTCAGATTCAAGTTCATGTCCTGTGGGGGTGGGGGCATCCTAAATCCCCACTTGAATGCTGTTGGTGTGGCCTCATGGGTGGAGTTGGCAATGTTTGCAGGGTTTTGAGTTATATTGTCATGCCTTTTTTGTGTGGTCCAATACATAGCAGAGGGGGAAAATTGTGCAACTGTTGTCAGTGCGGGCCCAAAAAATGGTTGGGTGCAGATGGGATATAGGCACGCGGTGGGATGAGCTGGGCCATGTTCAGCTGGTGGGGGGTAATGGCGTCTTCTGCCTGAGGTGCCACAAGGCGTTCAGCACCACTTGGGACAATGAATTAAAGGATGGGGTTTTCGCCATAAGTGGACAGCCCTGACATTAACTCCTCATAAAGTGTTTGAGGGGGAAGGTGTGAGGGGAGGTTCTTAAAGGTCACCACAAGTGTGGTATCATATGGGAGGCGTTTCTAGGGTGGTGGTAATGGGGGTATTTTTTTATATTAAAAGTGTAGCTGCTGCAGTGGCTGCTTCCTCTTTGGTGGGGAATCCAATATCAAGATAGCCCTTGTAAGGGAGAAAGTCAATAAACCCTGCTGGCGCAAAGGTGGCCGTTGCCAGTTCAATTATTGCTTTGTCATCATATGGTAAGAGACGTCCATACTTGACATGGAGGCAAAGAAAATATTGGATCAGGGTAGGGCTAGGGTGTGGAGGCGGGTTGGGTTGGCTAATGCGAGGTGGAGTGCTAAATCCCTTGGAGGGACATAGCAGCTGGAGTATTTGGAAGACTGGACAAGCCAGTCTGCACGCATTTGCCTGCTGGTGATAAACGCTAGTGGGTGGAGCACCGCTGCCCCATACTGGGGCAGCAGGTGGCGGATCTGAGGACATAAATTTGGAGATTGGTGCAGTGAGGCGCTGGTGGAAAATTGACTTATTTTTCCCTAAAATCGCAAAAAATTGATGTCAAACAGAAAGAAAAAGTCCCTCTAATTGCACCTTTTGCCTGGTGACATTAGACTTGCTTGGACGCGCAATCTCTCAATAAGGAATCCAAATCATACAGGATAAGGGTAAAGCAATACCATAAATGCCTCCCAAAAAATCCAAGGGACATTCAGGTATTTGCGGCAAGATGTGGAGTTATCATCAGTTCATCCCAAAGTTCGCTCAGCTCAGCGAGCCCCTTGTCCGCCTATTGAAAAAGAACACTTCTTTCCATTGAGGGTGAGGAGCAGAATGCTGCTTTTGAGACCCTAAAGCAACTTATACAACAACGGCCTATCCTGCGGCACCCAGAATATAGTAAATCCTTTATCTTGTTTATTGGTGCCTCAGACTATGCTATTAGGGCATCTTGTCTCAAATGGATGAAAATGGGGCAGATCATCCCATATCATATTTTACAAGATGCTAACAAATCTGAACGCAAATACAACGTCACTGAGAAGAAGTGCCTAGCCATTTTACTAGTTGTGAAATACTTCCACCCTTTCCTGTATGGAACTACTTTCATTGTGGTTACAGACCACCATTCCTTGAAATGGTTACAAAACATGAAGGATATTACCAGCTGGTTAGTGCATTGGGTTCTAAAGCTCCAACATTATGACAGGAAGGTTGAACACCTTTCAGAACCCTCCACATGAATGGTTATCAGTTAACTTGGTTGCCAGTCATGCACTTGGATAACAGCAAAACTGAGAGGTTCTATGACCTCTTAAAAACACAGATGACTTGAAGGATAAGGATGATCATGTTCAGAATATGTTAACTCGGCACTTCCACAACGCCAAAGTGGAGGATAAAAAGTTGTATAAACAGGTGAGAGAAAAAGTAATTTCCCTATCCTCGCCCCTAAATACGTGTACCTGCTGTCTTGGAGGCTCACTCTACCCTAGGTCATGGGGAGTGAAGAAAACCTATGAGTGGATTAGGGAGCGGTACTATTGGGAAGGAATAACTGAGACCATTATTAAAGTCTTGTATGCCTGCCTCACTTGTATGAAGCAATCCAGTTTTTAAGACTTGATATCAATATCAATTGATTACCCCACAACAACCGTCCTACACCATCAGCCTAAACGTGGTAGGTCCCCTCCCACAGACTACCAGTGTAAACAGATATATCCTGGTAGGAATTAACCATTTCATTAAGTATAGAAACCATGGCGCTCTTAAGTGTAAACATCCAAAGCCACTACGTCCTTCCTGCATCAACACATTTTAAATCGCCATGGATGCCCCCAGGTAAATTCTGTGAAAATGGCAAGAACTTAGCCTCCAGAGTAGTCAAAATCATGGCTACTTCCATGGAAGCCCAAAAACTCTTCTTGGCCCCAAAAATTCCACTACCAATGGGACCGTGGAAAGAGTGTATGGAACTTTGGTCTCAATCCTACAGAAAATGGCCTCTTCTGACCTATTGCAATGGGATCAAAGCTCTGCCTAGTGCTCTTATGGCCTACCAGATTGGTTACCACTGGAACCTGAAAATGTCTCAATTCCATGTTTTGCATGGGCGAGAACCAGGGATACCAGCCATTTTAGTAAAGGATGTCTTCTCTAGGGTTGAGGAACCTGAAAAATCAACCATCAGATTGGCTCACATATCATTCAGCTATAATCTGAGGCTATGACTACTTAGATAAAACCGTTATCAAAGTAGACTAAACTGCAAATGTGCTCTGGACTCCCTTACCTTCCTTCCAAATGTCTGACATGGTCCTGTAATAACATAACTGCATCACTCCAAGAAGCGGCAAGCTTGTATCCATTTAGGAGGGCCCTTTCTTATTTTAAAAAAGAGGCAATGAGTATTCCATAAAGTCCTTTACTACAGGTATTATTATCATTTGTGTATATGGCCGCTTCTTACCCCTCCTTCCCCCCAACATTTTTGAAGAGGAAATGTCAGACAATTGAATTCTCTCTTAAGGGAGAAGAATTTTTGGGCACAAATAGTTCAAGTGATGGGGGAGTCCACCCCAGCACCAACTCAAATTTGGTGCTAACACTTAAGTCAAAAACATCCTTTTATAGACCTGAAGGAGTTCCAAGAGGCGCAAATATGCTACTAAACAATCAATCAATAGGAACTCCAATAAGAGGCAAACAAACCTTAATGTCAGGTAGCTGATTGGAGGAATTATACTAAAATGCTACCTCATGGTTTTGTCCTTCTGGATTTCATTGATACCTAAATCTAAGCCATATTGCGAGGTGAATAAAATTTTAAGCGTTTTGATAGGTTAAAATGCCATATAATTAATTTGTATTTACTCCTGCTTATTATGAACTCTTGCCTACCCCACTATTAGCCTACAACTTTTAAATACTAGGAGGCGTGAAATAATAAAGGATCGTTTTAGACACCCAAGCTCCAACTTGGGATATAATAGTATTACTTGTTGGTTTTTATATTGTAAGCGCGCCAGTTAATTTAGAAAAAAATAAATAACTATCAAATTCTTAGTTGAAATCCTGCCCTAAATTGGCTCCTGCAAGCAACCAGAAAGCAGGATTCCAACAACATCTAATACTAAAATGTTACAATGTTTAATATAGTGTTTTATTTAACCGAGGCAAGCCGACCAGGGGACAGGCATTACCGAAAGAAAGAAACGACATGAAACCTGAACAGGGTCAACTCTGTCAAAGAAAGTTTTTCCACCTCCGGATTGGGACTCAAATTTTTCTGGTTACGTCATGGGTAAGGTTTTCGTGTTATTAGACCTACTAACTGCCAATAGCTTCCTTTGGCTAACACCCCGAATCGAACCCGCAACCTTCAGGTTGGTAGCCGTACACGCCCTTACCGACTCACCTTCCACCCCCTGTTTAATATAGTGTTATTAGCTAAGATTTAAATAATTAATGCCTTTGTCTCCTGAAAAATTATAGGTAACCTAGTTTATTAAATCTGACTATATAATAAACTAGATTATTTTTTAAAAATTGTTATGCTTCTAGTTACTTTTAATTCTATCAACATAGCTTGCAATTCAGATTCACCACTATAGCATCTGTACTATATATTAGTCAAATGGTTACTAAACAGCATATAAATGGTCATACCACTTAACTTAGTCTATATAATAATGCATGCCTTTATAAGTTAACCCTTTACCTACCCTTGATATTGCTTATAAATGTTTCATTTTACGTGATATAAAAAGTATGCCACGTTGATAAACATTAAGAACTGTGATTTATTATAAAGTACCTTTTTAAGTTTATTAACAGCTTCTTTCCAGTTTATGATTTACATGCATTTTGATTTGAAATAAATAAAATTCCTAAATTAATAGTCATTAGAAAAATTTCATATACGTCTTTAATATCATATCTGTAAGCATTAATGATAGCTTAAATACCAAGTTACTTTCTGATATTTGATACTAGGAATATGATCAGCAAATTATAGAAAGCCTTATTTACAGAATTAGTTGTGTAGCTTTGGTAGCTTCCTATAACAGTATAGGTTCTATAAGACCATAAAATTTCAATAATTTGGTGTCTTGAGTACAACATAAAGATACTGACCTGGATTTAAATACACGTGGGTTTTATCAGAGATTCTGAAATAATGGTCTGGGCATCTGTTCCTTTATAATATAGTTTGATAAAAAGAATGAGACCTTAAATTATAATAAAAGGTTTTAGTTATGGTTAAAATTAATTTGGACTTAATAAAAATGACAACCATACTGGACTACCCACGCGCAATACAATTTGTATACTGTTATTGCCGTGATAGGCTACCAGTTCTACATGAGGAGATGCAGTATTTGAGATGAAATTATACATATTTGATTGCTAAGCTAGTTTAAGAGAATATAGGACCAGTTTATGCTAGCATCAGTAATAATATAGATATCATTGAGATTTTTTCTTGCAAAATTTCAATTAAAGATGATTCATTGTTGAGAATTTATCTTTTTTTAATTTTCTATAATTTAAGAAATAAAAAATGAAAAAAGATTTTTATGGCCTTCAATTAGGTATACTTCTTGTTTATGGTCATGAATTTCTCATTTTGTTGAAAATCAGAGATATGATAATACTAATAAACATTCTAAACAAAGCTGTAGCACCTAACTTATAGTATAATATAGATTCTTTGGGTAAGGTAGCCCCTATATGCCTACTATTCTAGACTGACCTGTTGCATATATCTGGAGCCATTTTGTTATCTTTTAAAAAACTTTAATGAGTTATTTTATTTTTTTGTGGAGCCCATAGGAGGTTTTAGGCTTCCCACAAAGTGCAATAATCCAGTGGTGCCTACTACTCCTTTAAAGTTAAAAAATAAATTTATTTTAAGGAAACTCCTATACTCGCACCCAGTCCAATCCTCACACTGTCTAGTATTTTGTGTATTAAAAGGATTAAACTTTTGATTATAGAAATCCCTTAACTATAATGCCAAAACAACGAAAGTATTCCAGGTAAGTCCCCAAAGCCAACGCCCATTTTCAAAAATTGTCAAAATTCTGATGGTTTTCATTTTATGATGTACAAGATATGATAATTTGATTTTGCCAAAAGTTGAAATTCCAAACCCAATTTTCCCTTTTGTGTTTCCCCAAAATCTCTTTCCAATTATTATGAAAATTGCTTGCAATTGAGCATTAGACCTCTGAGGATGGAGCGCACCTCAATTTGGAAAGATTTCAAAAAAGTCTTAATAAACTAAATTGGGGAGCAGTCAATCATGGAATGACCCATCCCTTCACAACCTCAGTTCTAGTGACAATTCTTCTAACTGGACCTCTCCTCTAAGAATGAACTCAGGAAACTGCAACATGAAAAGAGATCCAATACATGAGTGGTAGTACTCAGAACAGCATTGTAACCTTAAACCCCACTGTCAGATTCTGGTGGTTGACTCAAAAATAAACCTTTGACAACCATCAGATCAGGCTGATTACTCTTTCAACGCTTGAGCTAACACCTATATTTGCACCTCAAAGCCTATTGCAATCATACAATTTGGGAAAAGTATCTCAATGATAATTTGATTAAGTATTAAAGCAGAGCGCTCAGCCCAAATATGCTTGCATATTATGGCTGATATCCTACGCATCAAATCTCAGCAATTGGTCCTGATTATTGGGAACACAACCAACTTAATCATATACAAAATTATTTGGGGATGCCCCAAAGTTAACGTCTGAAAATCCTATGGACTTCAGAGAATGAAAAACGTAATCAGTTTCCCACCTTAGGGCAAAATTTGTATGTCAATCCGAATAATTGGCATGATAGTACTTGTGTGGACAGCCCAAAAGGGGTTACCTAGTGCTATCAAGGAAGAGGCCTGCCGACGTCCCAATTAGGGGTGCGTCATTTACCTCAATTATTGACAAAATTTCACAGAAGGTGTGTTTCATCAGCAGTATGACAAAACTGTAATCCAGAAGATCTTAGGACATTTTTGCATGCTTTTATTGCTTTTTTGTACCTGAAATTTTCCCAATTTTAAGAGTATTTTGCCACCAATTAACCTAAGAAAAGGTTTCAGTCATAGGCCAAACTGAGTGATAAAATAGCTGTTGAAATTTTGTACTGGAATGTGGCCAGGAGATGCCCTAGAGGTATAAATACCGGCGCCTGGCCTAATGAACATTATCTAATAAATAGCTTCTAATAAAAGTTATAATTATTTTATCCTTTTCCTGGTTTTTATCCAAATCCTAACCTTGGAGAAGTGTCAAAAAACTGGAAGGACTGAATTCCCAGTTTGTTTTGAAGCCTGCCTCGGAAGAAGTTCCCAATTATGAAGGTAAAATTATGCCCAAAATTGGCTGGAAGAGTTGAGGCAAATTTATTAGGCCTAGTGAGTTTTTGAACGGTCCAAATACCATAAATTACAGCACTGTCAAGGATCAACCATTGGAACTTCAGCCTAAAAAGATAGCAGGTAACAATTTCTAAGCAAGCGATCCTTGAGTTTTTGACAACCATACATTACTAAAAAATGAAGTGCCTTTGCTTGTAAAGGGTATTGATCTGTTTTTCATTTTCCTTTGATTTCTTTTTGATAAAGAACTTCCCTACCAATCTTTGAGGTTTTTGCCAATTTGTGGAGAGCATTTAGTGCAGCATGGAGTACATCATGGCCAACATGCTTTAAAATGGTTATGCCATAGTAAGATAGAATGATGTGGGACCACACTGACGGCAGTTTATTGGTTCCTCTTGTGGCTATTTGGAACCCGCCAGTTTAAAACCAAAGCCAACTTGGGCTCCCCATGGCTTACATAATAGGCCAGTCAGTTTTAAAACCTGTTTCAGTGCTGCGTGGGCCTCCATTAGTAGACCTTCCTGTCCCTTAAAACCCTAGCCCAAGTGTGTAGGTTTATCAGTTGGTTAGTAGATCTTTTCATACGGTTCCTATGACTCCTGTTTTAGAGCCACTGCTTTATGTATGTCAGTTTTGTTATTGATATGATGCATTTCTTTTTCATTTCATTACCACAGTTACCTCCAGACATTCTTCTAGGTTTTGATCAAATACTGATAGCTTTTCTGGCGGATGACAGTATTCTTGCCTCTCATGCTGCGCCTTGCACTCCTTACAAAGAGATCTTTTCAGTTTTTTAGGGTTTTTGCCTAATTATGGACTTCTGATTGCCAATCCTCACACAAAGTCCCTCCCCAGCCCCTAATGTTCACAACATGCAAAGGTCTTCTCAGTTTCCCGCTTTTTCTCAGGGTAGGGTAACTTTATTGTTGGTTCCACACCCAAATGATGCGCCATCACGCCATCGTTTTACACCACCATTAAATAAATTACCTTTTTTGGATGGAGTCCCCAACAGTCCAATCTTATTGGAAGGTTAGTAATAAAGGAAAGAGTAATGTTAGGCTTTCCACAAAGGGCAATAAGCCAGGTGTGCCTAATACTCCTTTATATGTAAAAAATACCAACTTTTATTTAACTAAACCCTTATAATTGCACCCACTCCCACCACACTGCCTATTAAATTGTATAATAAAAGGATTAAACTCTTGAGTATAAAAATCCATCAACTGTACCATTAAAGCGGCGAAGGTACTCAAGGTAATTCTCTCATTACCGCCGCCTATTTTTCAAAATTGTCAATTATCTAATGGTTTTTATTTTATGATGTACAAGATACAATAATTTAATTTTGCCAAGGAATGTTAAAATACTAACCCAAACCCAAACCCACTATAGTTGTTTACATAAGGTCTTTTTCTATTTTATGAAAATTTTCTTGTAATTGAGCATTAGACCTCTGAGGATGGAGCGCACCTCAATTTGGAAAGTTATCATAATAAAATAAGAAAACTAAATTGGGGATTAGCCAATAACAACGTGCCTCATCAAATTTCTCATCCTCAATCTTGCAAGAATCAGAAAACTGGCCCTCTCCTCAAAAGTTAAACCCAGAAAACTGCAACATGAGAAAAAGTTTAATCCATAAATGGCTGTGCCAAAGAACAGCTTGGTAACCCTAAACCGCATCAATTATTAAAAAAACAGTGCCCTTACTTGTGAGGGTACTGCCTACTTTATTATATTTCCGTTGATTATTTTAGATAAAGATCTTCCCCTACCAATCTTTAAAGTTTTGCCATTTTCTGGTGAGCATTTGGTGCAGCATGGAGCGCATCACAGCCAAAATGGTCTTTCTATAATGGTTGAGCCCTAGTCAGATAGAAGGTTGTGGTCCCACACTGACAGCAGTTACTTTGTTTCATCTGGTGGCTGATAAGAACCTGTCAGTTTGGAACCAGCTAACTTGGGCTCCCCGCATTTTACAGAAGGAACTCATGGTGCCATTTTTACCATTAAGTCATCACCACACAGAAACACTTATATTAGCAATTTCTCCTGATATTTATCATATATGCAAAAAAGCAATTAATTCAATTTAAAATTTACTAAACTACTTCAACTTTTTATTTTTTACTTACTGCATATAAAGAACATACAGTGAGGACTTAGTGCTTAAAGTCATTCTAAATAAAGTATATTGGGTTCAGCTTTAAAGTCTTACTTAATGTGGTTAGCTTTTATGCTAGCTAACACAAAAAAAGTTCAATTATGACTTTCTTTTTGGTCCCAAAAAACCTGTAGAGAGGTAGGTTTTTTAAGCTTTGGATAAAAGCTCAAAAACCCTTAGGTACACTTAGTCACAGTTAAGAGAGATGCTTCACTATATAAATACAAGATACTGCTTGTTTAGTGGCAGATAAAAATACCTGTAATATCTGAGTCAATTCATCATGAGTCAATATTTAAACATGTTACTGGCTCATCTGATTGTGGTGATCCTACTATTGAGAATGATTGTTGTTCATATTTATGTTATCCAGATTAAAATTATCTCATAAACTCATAATTCTAATAAACCATATAAGTGATCTAATAAACTACTCCAATGATTGATCAAAATTAAATGGCTTTAACTACTGGACCACAAACTATATTTCATGACTTTAATAACTTTCACCTAAGAGACATGGTCAATACCAAAGAGCACAGCCTAAGCATCAACTGCTAGTGAATTAAAATTTTATTATGATCTTTCAGGAGTCACAATATCTATTCTTAGTCACCCACCCAATTTTTATAAGATACTTGATAGCCTTAATTTAGTAGATCCTATAATTTTCTACCACAAAATTATTTCTTGAATAGATAATAGTAGTTACATATGACTAAATTAAAAAATTTATTGAGTAAAGCATCCAAGGGATGGACAATGTCAGACATTCTCCTTTTTGATCTAAGGAAAAGAATGTTGGAGGTATTAGTGTTCTCAATTCTACTCCTATGATTGCCCCATCACCTGCCCAATTTATAGATAATATTGTGGATATCAGCAATATGAGTACCCACAGCAAAAAGACCTTAGTGGATTCTCGGTGGAATCCTAACAACTGGAATAATATGATTTACCATAAGAATCAGCTTAAAAAGGTAATAATTAATAATAAAAATACTCTGACTCCTCAGTCAAATTTGAGGAGTATAATATCGCATGGATTGGAACCTCCACATGGCAAGAGGATATCACCCATCAATGATTGGGTGTGAGTTAACCAATCATTATCATCCGATTCTAACCACCACCAAGGTGCAAAGATTTTACTCGAGGATGATAGGGTAAACATTAGCCAATCATTACCATCCGAGTCAGACCACCACCAAAATACCCAATCATTACCATCTGAGTCAGACCACTGCCAAGGTGAAAAGATTTTACTTGCTGGTGATTGGATACAATTCATCAAATTGTTACTGCATGGGTCAGTTTTACCTCCAAAATTTTTTTATCTCTAATCTGATAGGCCAAAAGCCTAAATTCCCTAATTTGGAAGACTGAGCTTTGCATTCTTTTGCCTCAAATATCGATGGTCTCAAAATTTGAACTAGTTTAAATAGGAAAAGCTAGTATTGACAAAGGGACCTTCTCTGGTTTTTGCCCTGCCTGACTAATAAAAAACATAAAAAACCTTATTTTGTATTATTTTATAATTTTATTAAAAAGTAGGTATCTCACTTAAAATATATTATTTGTGGCATCCATTGGCAGATCCCACAGACAATACTAAATTCATCATAAATTAAAGAAATAATAAAAATATTGAAATAATATGATTAATGCAATAACAACCAAAACAGAACAAAACAAAACCAAATTATCACTAACCAGGGAATTAGCAGAAAACTGCTATAACCCCATGACAGAGGGGGAGGGGGTGTCAAGAGGTACAACAAACTCACTGATAAATTGTCTTAAACAGCAGTAAAAGAGAGAAACAATGGGTTGGGAAAACTTATGGGATGGAGTATAACAGATTGCAGAGAAGGGAGTATCAAGGACATGGTACAACATGAGAGCTTTATAGAATTCATAAATTTTGTCTACTGAGAGGCGAGTATTGGGAACAGGGAAGATACCTTAATACCTGGGGTAAATTTGAGTTCAGGGGTAAATTAGATGCTTTAAAAGCGTTACAGATAGAATCTCTCACTGTCCATTATAGACTGTTGATTCCTTGTTTAGCTTCAAGAAGGAAGCTGGAGGGAAATTAGGGGACCAAACTTTTTGCTAGAACTGATACTGATTTTGCAACCAATTTGTGAAGGGTGCAAATTTCAGGAGAGACAACAGCATCTTTGGCAAGCTAATGGTTGATTCAAAAAAGCTCAGCATTGTTTTTGGAGAAATAATTGCAAGGAGGGAATTAGCCATTGGATTCAGAATTGTATTGTTTAAAAATGGGTAGGTTGACAGAGGGATAAACTAGTTCACCCAATTATGTTACCGCATTTATTAATTGCCAAGGATCTGTTTGAATCAATTTGGGGAAATTGCATAAGGTTTGGTGGTGGGGGACAAATATGGAATCGCTTGGTTGTAGTAGTGGCCTAATCCAGATCACATTATGCTGCATATAATTTAGACTGTGGTTTGTGACAAGAGGGTTAGGTGAGAGCAGAGTTTTTACTCTGACTCAATGGGAGAACTGCGTGGGACAGTAGTGGCAGCAAAACACCCAACTCAGATGTATCTGAGGTTTTTTGAAATGTTGTCACTGGTGGAAGGGTCAGTGGCACAGCGTCAGAAAATTTTAGAGTGGCTTAACTCAAAACAGATAGGACAATTTGTCAGCCATTGTCAGCACAAGATAAAAAAATTTAGTGCTGCAATTTATGGGCATGGAGGGGGATCTTTTGGGAATACTGGGGTGATGAGGGGTGATGGTGGTAGTGGTGAGAGAAACATCTAGGCTCTCTGCACTCAAAAGTACAAGGAATTGAGAATTTGATAAGTTTTATAGGAAGACAGCCCTGACATTAATTCCTCATATAATGTTTGTGGCAGGAGATATGAAAGGAGTTTCGCAGATGGCTAACCAGCTGGTTTCAGCAGGTAGGCAAGTCTTGTGTTAGGAACTGGAGTATTTTTTATAAATTATAAATTTGCGCTGATGCATAAGCAGCCTCATTGGAGGGAAAATCTATATTAAAATATCTCTTGTAAGGCGAAAAATGACAATTTAGCTGGCACAAAAGCAGCGGTGGCAAGATCAATACTTTCTTTGTCATTATATGGGAATAGACATCTGTAGTAGACAATAAGGCAGAAGCAATTGTAGAGTGAGGAAGGGCACAGGGGTGGGTGCAAGTTGGGTGAACGTGTGCAAGGTGGAGCTCTAAATCCTGTGGAGGTTAAAACAGCCAAAAGAGTTTGAGAGGCTATTTAAACTCATTCAAACGCATTTCATGAAAGGAGAAAACTCTAGGTGGTGGAGCGCCTTTGCGCATTTTAGCAGCAGGAGGTGGTGACATAGACAATATCGGAAAATGATGGCGTGGCAAGTTGACAATGTGTTTTAGTACTTTTATTTGAAGCTGCTTGAAATTGGGTTTAGGTGGAAAGAAAAGTTCTATATAGCCACTTTTCACCTAGAATAATTATCTATTGCAACTCTATCACGCAGTCTGCCATTTCCAAATAAACCAAATCAAAAAGATATTCAAAAAGCTAAGGTTTTGAATTTCTGGAAGTTCTGGGTATTACCCTTATATCATATCTGCTACCTACTGGTTGAAATGCTGATAACAGGTGTTACCTACAAAACTCTTGAGTTGACACATTGAGAACTCCTACACGCTTATTAATGGACAACAATCTAGCCAGGACTTTTCCTTTAACAAAGCTTTCTAAAATAAAAATGGATTAGAGCATCAAATTAACAAATCTTTTCATCTGAGGTTATAAAAGGTGAGTTTTTGTGATTGTTTAGGTTTACCGTTCAACCTTTGACTTGAAGAGATGCCAAAATATTAAATAACCAGTTAATATGCATAGCAAATTTTAGAAGGGATATATCCACATGAAATAGATCTATCCTACAAGGGCACTAAGGTTCCATTTTATAAGCGTTAAATTTACTCTTCTGCCCTAAGATCAGCTAGTGAAGTAAGCAAAAGTGTCAAATAACTGCCTTTATTACTTTATCATCCAGTTATATATGTAGTAAATGGAAATCCCAGTCACATCCGCCAGCAACGCAACCTTAAATTTAAGAGTTGCTTACATCCAAAAAGGGTAAGCGTGTATACAACCTTCCCCAAAATTGTTTATACCCATGGGTCAACACAATAGCTGATGTATGGTGGTGAACCAGTCCAACCACCCTCTATGACTGATGGAATCCATCAAAAACCACGTCTTATCCTCACTACTGAGACTTTGGATCAAGACCTGGATACAATTCAGCTTTTTCTACCTAGGAATTCATCAGGACTTAGTCCACTGGATCACTCTGGATTCATAAGGGCTCTGGCACCTGGTTCATGATACAGGCTGAGGTGCGTATTCAGTCCAGCCCTTTTTGACCACTCAGTTATACCAGGGAATATCAGATACATGGCTGAAGTAGGAGCGAAGCTTCAGAAAATTGGGAGGTAACTCATGAGCAACCCTTAAGGACCAGCGTAAAATTTTTTATCTAACCTTGAAAATAAGTCAAATTTAAACTTGCACTTTACTTTTGTGTATACAGTGTAAGAATTCCAAGATATAGATCATCCCATCAATCCAACCTTGCAATAAGGGAAACAAAATGAGAGAAGCTTAATTATTAATGTTATACAAAAGTCTACATGATTATCAATTGAATAACCTTCAGAGTGATTTGCCACCCTCAAATGCCCTTATATTTAAAGACCATTCAGCAAAAAACGTCTGTATCAACTAATCCATTCAGATGACCAGAAATGAATTTTGTATCTTTTAAGGTAAGCTCTATATGATTTCATATCTAAAAACAATATGTGACAAACGATTTTGTCACATCACTCATACTAAAAAAAGAAGCTGAAGGAGGCCCAATTGGACTACAAAACTCTAAGTCCAAAAAATGAATATAAGTTTTGGCTTTTAAGAGAGGGCTTTGGGAAGATATGAGAGATCCATGGGTCTTAGATAAATCAACAATCCTCTTAGATGTCCCCATTGGGAGTTGCCTTGACCTCTGGAGTTCTCATAACGCATTGCCTCCAACAAGGCTATTGAGAGCCACAAACCTAAAACCTTCAATGGTGAATTTGGTGCCACTTAGGATGAAAGTCAGACCAATCTAGAAGGCTGCTGAGAGTAAGCAGCCTGCATAAGTAAAATTGACTTTAAAACAATTTATTAAATGGGAATTTCAAGTCCTATTCACCAGTGACAAAACACTAAATTAGAGAATTGCCTCCATCCAAAAATTGATAAGAATTTATACAACCTTCTCCAAAATTAATTATACCCATTGGTTCACCCCATTAAGCTGAGGTATGGTAATGAACCAGTCTAATCACCCTATACCACTGATGGAATCCACCGAACACCATGTATAATCCACACTTTGGGCCTCCAGATCAAGACCTGGAGCCTATCTAGCCTCTTCTACAAGGGGATTCATCTTGGCTTGGTCCACTGATAACTATGGATTCATCATGTCTCTAGAACCTGGTTCATTCTAAAGGCTGAAGTGCGGATTCAGTCCACCCTTTGGACCACTCATTTATACATGGAATATTAGATACATGACTGAAATGGGAGCGAAGCTCCAGAAGGTTGGGAGATAACTCATGAGAATCCAATTTAGGACCAGCGTAAAATATAAATTAAGCTTGAAAATAAGTTAAATTTAAACTCCCACTTTATTTGAGTGCTAGCACTGTAAGAATTCAGAAGTAAAGATCAGATCATCAATCCCAATTTGAATTAGGGAATAAAAATGAGAGGAGCTAAAATTAAAAACATAAACAAAAATTTTATAACTAATGATCACAAAATTCCTCCAGAGCATTTGCTAATCTCAAAGGCCCTTAAATTGAAAATAATCAGTAAAAAACATGAAATGACGGCTATTCAGAGTCACCAATTATATTTTGTTTTGATTTGTGGTAAATTCTATATTTTAAATGTAAAAACATTATTGTCATGGATATGGCTAAGGAGAACTAGACTGGGCTCCCAGTCAGGGTGCGCGAGCACCCAGTGGAGGGCCCAGAATGCCAGAGGCATAGTGGTCCAAGCGACTAAAAGAAGTGGGGATCTACAGGTCACATTAGGGAAGCAAACATTCAATAATGTACCAAAGGCCCCCAAGCAAACCAGATGGTTGCATTGGGGGCAACCACAAGTCTTATGGGGGAAAACCCCAGAGGCAGGAGAGGCAGAGAGGATGATGACTCCACATGGGAGCGCGGTTGCTGGCCTTCAGAACCTTAAGGAGTGGCTTGTTCGCCTGCGGGAGGCAGCACTGGGGCCACCCCATTGTTAGAAATGTGGGTGGAAGTAGGGGAAACCCCATAAGAGGGGCTGTAACTAAGTTTCCCCAAACAGGAAACCTCTAAGTCCCGTTGGTGAGCTGGACCCACAGTGACAGGCCCAGAAAATGGAGCTGAACCCACGCGCAGCGGTCCAGGGACGCCTTGAGATTGCTCTTCCTGGGGATCAAGCTTGGCAGACTCATTGTCTGAATAAACAGAATGGTCTCCATTTAACGGATGTGATGGAATGAACGGAACAAAGGCCACGCCTTTGGGGGCAGGCTGGATGATCACATTGGTGATCCGCTGCCGCATGGAAGGATTGAGTGACTGGATGATCCAGTCTGAAAACATTGGGAAAAGAATATGACCACCGCATGTCTCATCGGATCAAATGACAGAATACTGGTTGAAAATCTGTGTTAACAATGGTCGGAGTCCATGGCAAATGGGGCAGATACACGGATTTTTTTTTAAATACAAAAAAGAGAGAATGAACTGACAACTTCCCTTGGTGGGGCCAGTTGCCTTTTAAAAATGATTTGATAGGCATAAGGAGGGGTCAGGGGATTGGATGTTCAGGAAATTGGGAGGGGATTCAGTTGGCTAACTTGAGGGGGGGCGAAAAGCGATTCCTATTTTGGCAGAAGCTTAGAAAATTTTTGCAAATTATCCAACTTCTTGCAACCAAGCCAAATTGATGCTGCTGATCCAGGTTTTGATGACTTGACTTGGATGAATCACATGGCTTGGGCATTATGGATTCATCATGGAAAGCAGGGGTCAATGGATCAGGTTTGGTGCAATTCAGATCAATCCCACAATCAGCCTGCTCACACAATCTGAACCTCCCAAAACTGCCTCAGAACGTTGAACCTGACAATCTGAGCTGTTCGCACCTGGGTTTCTAATCTGAAACATATTCTGATCTAACTCCTGAACCTGGCTGACCCGAATTGGCCTCCCCAGTCCAGAATTTACTGGCCAGCCTCTGACACTGGGATTTGCAATTTTCCCAGTTTTTTCCCATAGATGGCCTGGGAAGTGGGTGGCATCTGGATCCCCCTCAAGCCCCCTAACGTGCACCACCTCCCTACAGGCCTCCTCTATCAATCCTACCAGGATTGAAGAGAAGGGAAGGGGAGGTAATGGGGCAGCTTTTGGGAGAAAGGCTGTCACTGAGCGCCCGTCTATCACGTGGGCAAGGTCACCCAACTGTGACAGAGGGTCCACAGGAGCCTTGGGCCCCCTCTTTGATTGGAACGGGTGCTGAGCCCTAACCAGCTTCAAAGGCTGGTCCCCAAGATTTACAATTATGTGACAAACCATTTTGTCATAATATACTACTTCCAAATTTTGTGTGCATATAGGAAATTATGAAGCATCTGAGATAAATTTATGGTTTTTATCATGATGTTGTGAATTCTAAAAGGCCTCTTTAATAGTTTTCTATATTAAATATGGTGACATAGTAGAAGATTAACATCTTTATAATGAGGTCCATAAAAAAAGCCCATCATGATGCCAGGGAATTAGGAAATCACTCAACCAAGCATCTTCCCCAGGAAAGTAAGTTATATGTGATCCAAAAGCCAATTACAGGAAGAAGCTAACAGTGCTTCTATGTACCTTATCACTATTAAGCCACTTCAAAAACAAAGGCTGGTATACCACAAAACATAGTCCAAGACCTGCAACAGCGCTTTCAGAATTGCAATGTAAATTATCCCAATATCTAATCCCTTATCCTGCTAGATTATTTTGGCCCTATAAGCCAACAGAGCTGTAATAATTTCCCATAGTGTTAATGAAGCCTTGACCTTGGGTTACCTCATTACTTATTGTAGGAATCCAGCTTCTTTATGCTCGCTTGGTGCTTCGCTGCTGGATCCCACAATTTAATCTATTAAATGAAGAATAAAGAACTATAAAAAAGGTGTTTTATAATATTTTAATAGGAGTGCAGGGGTCAAAACAAGAGGCAATCGCTTTTTAATTTTAAATTATTAGTATTTATACTATTTTCAAAGGTTGGAGGGAATTTGAGGATAGTTTCATAATAGCTGCAATGCCTTCTTAATTAGGAAATATGAGAAACTCTCCTATCAAATCGTGGGAGAGGTAAGATACTGTTTAGGGAATCGATTACTGGGGTTTTGGGGCAGGATGTACTGATGCGGCAAGGATTTGATGTACTACAACCAATCACCACTAGAGAAATTACTTTCACCTCAGGGGCTTCCATCACGCCTATAAAAGGGGGTGGCCCCCGCATAGGTGTTGTAAAGAACTTGGTTATGGTAGGGGAAGTACCTTCTGCTGCTCGTCAAAGTCCATTGTGCAATTGTCAAAAACCAATTGTTTGATTTTACCATCAGTGCCCATGTGGGTTTCTAATTGGTGTTACCCTGATTATTGGGGTTCCATTGAGAATTGGCCAGGGTTTTTTGGCCAATTTCGTCGACGTTCCCATTAAAATTACTCTTAATAGCATCAGAAAATTGCAAATTGCTGACATTTCCCCTTTTTGGCAGAACTTAATCTAGGAAATTCTAATTTTTAAGCTGCAAAGGCAAATGTCTGACATCGCCCCCCTCAAGAATGTTGGGGGCAAGTAGGGCTGGAGGAACCGGCCATGTACGCAATTAATTATGATAAAGAAGCTAGATTTTTGATAAAGTACTCATTTTCTCTCTTGAAGATGATGGCAAAAGGACCCTCCCAAATTGATCCAAGCTTACCGCTTCTAGGAGTGATGTATTTGTGGTAGTACAACACCATACCAGATACTTGGAAAGTAAATAGGGGGGTTCAGAACTCATTTGAAGCCTGCTCTTCTTTTGTTACTGTTTTTGCTAAATTGGTCATAACTTCAGATTGGAGTTGAATTATGCTCTGAGCCAATTTTCTCATAACTCTCTTCTGTTCCTCAACTCTTGAAAGGAATAAATCCTTAGCTAAGAGGGCAAGTATGCCTGGTTCCCTCCCATACAAGACACGGAATGGAGACATTTTTAAAGTATAGTGATAGCTTATCCAGTATGCCTAAGAGCACTAGGAAGATATTGATCCCAGTTAAGAGGATCAGAGGAGGCCAGTTTTTGAAGAATGGAAACCAAGGTTCCATTTGCTCTTTCCACAGTCACATTTGTGGAGGGGTTATATGAAGCCAAGAAAAGTAGTTGTGCTCCCATAGATGTGGCCAGGATTTTGACTACTCTGGAGGTGAAGTTCTTACCATTATCACAGAGTAGTACTAGGGGGCAACTGTGATGGGTGAAGATGTGTTGATATAAGAAGGTGGCGATGGCCTTGGCCGTTATAGCAGGGAGAGCCACGGCTTTAATCCACTTAGTGTTTTGATCAATAGCTACTAAGAAAAATCCGTTTCCACTAGTAGAAAGAGGAAGGGGACCTACTACATCCAAGCTGATGGTGTGAAACGGTTTTTGAGGGTAGCTGGTTGATATTGATATCTAGACTTGAAACCAGATTGCTTCTTACAAATATGGCTGGCTTCCAAAACACCAACGATGGATTCCATCATTCCATCCCAGTAAAACCGATCCTTAATCCACTCATAGGTTTTCTTTGCCCCTCCATGACCTAGGATGGAATGTTCTTCTAGGATAGCAGGTATGCATTCCGAGGGTCAAAGGTAAGGTGGCCATTTTGTCCCTACCTGCTTATACAACTTCCCATATTCAACTTTGTTATGGGAGTGCTGGGAAAACATCTTCTGAACAGTCTCATCCTCATCCTCCCATTCATTGGGGGTCATTAAGAGGTCATTTAACCTCTCCGCCTTAATATTATCCAAGTGAAGGACTGGTAGCTGAGTCAACCCATCAACATTCAAGTGATGGGTTCCAGCACGGTGTTCAATCTTCATATCATAAGGCTGGAGCTTTAGAGCCCAGCGAGCTAGCTGACCAGTGAAATCCTTCATGTTCTTAACTACTTTAGAGATGCGTGGTTGGTAACTACAATGAAGGTGGTTCCATAGAGAAAAGGGCGGTAGTGCTTTACAGCCAACAGAACAGCAAGGTACTCCTTGTCCGTTAAGCTTTAGTTGTGCTCCGCCTTAGACAGCATCTTACTAAAATAGGAGACAGGTTGATCTACACCGTGTTCATCTAATTGGGCTAAGATTGCCCCAACGGCATAGTCCAAGACGTCAGTGAACAAGATGAAAGGTTTTATTATAATCAGGATGCCATAGGATAGGACGTTGTTTTAGTAGTTGTTTCATCGTCTCAAAAGCGGCTTTTGTTCAGCACCTCATTAGAAAGGGTTATTCTTGGTTAACAGCTGGACAAGGGGCTCACTGAGTTGAGCGAACTTAGAGATGAACTGATGGTAATATCCCATCATCCATAGAAAACCTGAATATCCCATAAATCTTTAGGGGCCGGCATTTTTGAGATGGTTTTGACCTTGTCCTACATGCGTTGAATCCCTTCTTGGTAAACGGAGTGACCAAGGAAATCCAATTTCCTTTGAACGAAGGTGCACTTGGAGGGCATTAACTTGATATTAGACTTACGTAACCATTAAAAACACCTCCTTCAAGTGATTAAGATGTTCGTTGAAGGTTTTTTATAACACCATGATGGCATCAACGTAGACGATGAAACAAGTTAACTTGAGGTCCTGCAAGTTGTGATCCATCACACGCTGGAAAGAGGCAGGTGCATTGCACAACCATTGGGCTAATTTTGTGGGTTGGAAGAGACCTTCATTACAAACAAGAGCACCTTTCTTCTGTTATTGAGGAGAAAGGTAAATTTGCTAATAGCCACTGGCCAGATCCATGGCGGAGAAGAAGTTAAAGACAGAGAGTTGGGCCAGGGTGTCGTCAATATGAGGGATAGAATATCTATCTTTCTTAGTTAGGCTATACAACTGATAGTAATCCATGACTATCCGATGACCACCATTTTTCTTTTTATTTAGTAATAGGGGTGAAGACCAAGGGCTCTGTGAAGGAACTAGCAACCCCGCGTCTAGCAACTGCTGTAGCTCCGTCCTCATCTGTTGTTCCTCCACCTTTGACTTGCGATAAGGTTTAGATCTTGTAGGCCAGGCATCACCCACATCAATGGAGTGGCACCAGACTATCATTTGTTATAGTCAGTTTCCAATTTGGAGAATATATCACTGTACTCGTCTAACAAGGTGTGAACTTTTTCCAACTCCTCTGGGGTCAGCTTATCCGATATATGAACATTAGGCAAGGTGCACACCATGTTGTCCATGGGTAAGCCCAAGTCCGCCATAGAGCCAATGAAGTGGATAGGTTCAATTTCCTCTACAGGGAGTAGGAAGCCTCGGTCAATCTCCTGGTGTATCCGTATGATCATTTTTTAGTGAGGCTTCCCAGTAGAAGGGTAATAGTCATATGGTAGGCTGGGTCTAGTATCTCAGGCAAGACACGAGGCTCCAAGAAACTAACACCTTCAATATTTACAAGGTGAAACAAGCAATGACGAGGGATTTGAAGCGTGATCTTAGTGTCAACCACTCTCTGTTCATCAGGCTTAATCAAGGCCACATCTGCAGCGTAGAAAGGGATACCATCCACAGCTTCATTAAATTGGGTAATTTCTTTGTGTTGTGCCAGGAAGTGGAGTATGTCAAGGTTATAGATGAAAAGGGGTATTTGAACAGGCAAGAGTATTCGTGCTGAGAGCTAGGTAAGGTAAGCTGGGGCCTCCACGTGGCGCAACTGGGGAAATCCTGTGGAAACATGGGTGAGTAGCTAACACCAGAACCCAGAGAGGCACATTGATCAGGTCCGGTAGTGTCCTGAAAGTAGCGCGGGATGGTAGTGATGAATGTGCCGACCTGTTATTGTGGGTGTCTATCACTCCCTGAGGGGAGAATAAGGGCAGGAAGGGGGGTACAAGTCAGGCAAGGTGCCTGTCAAACGACCTCCCCACAAGCTGGGGTTGCATGGGTGCGGACCTCAGGACAAGGGAGGGGCAATCCTAGTTGTCTGCACTTTGGTGCACCTGCCTACAATAAATGCCATGGTTTGCTGAGTTGGCCTGAAGCTCAGATAGCTGCTGGTTCAGTTGGCATGAGCTGGCTGGCAGCGAAATGGATCATGCAAGAAAATTAAGGCTGATCCAAAAGGACTCCAAGGCTTCCTGTACAAAAAGGGGCCGGAGAGAATAACTACACTAAAAAAGCAGATGAAAAAGAGGAGATTCGGCTTCTTCCCCCTCAGGGGCCTTAAACCTGGGAGTCATTGGGTCTTGTCTCCTGCAAGGGAGATGAGAGGCATATTGCCTGTCCTGGCTGGTGCAGATGAGCTGCTTAGTACTTAAACAGGGCAGGCATATGCAAGTTTAGGGGGTAGCGTGAGCTACTCCCAATCGTGGTTGTGCCCATATTTTGAGGGTAGCTTAGATTCACGCAGCCCTAGTGTCATGAAGGCTACCTCAGGCCTTCATCCCGCAATAGTTTCCCACACTAGGAGCCCCAAGGGGCTTTTTATAACTCAAAGAGTATCCATCTAGTACTAAAAAACTCAAAGAGTATTTGTGCTTGTTGGGCTCTTTATTGGATAAGACTAAAGGGACTTCATAGTTGAGTAACGCAAGACCCCTTGCTTCATGTTAATTGTTCCTTCATACTCAATCATAAATTGAGTGCCGATGAGCATATCATCGTGTTGTTACTAAAGCCACATCAGGGACTGATAGGATAAGCTTCCCAATTCGAATGGGAAGGGAAGAGTATGCCCCAATAGCACAGGTATTGTTGGGGCCAGTGGTTCCAAACTCTTGTGTGTACTCCAAATCAGGCGCTAAATTTAAATTCTTAATAAGCTTAGAGGATATCACTTTGACTGGGGAGTCAGTGTCCAAGATGGCTATTATTCGGACCTTTTGAATGACCACTTCAACCTTAGTGAACGTTCCTCCAAATTTAGGCGATAAAGATAAGACCTCCTTGAGCTGGAAGGTGGAGGTTAGCTTTCTAGCGGTCTCAGGGTATTTATCCATGATGGATTTTATGGGATGAACCCGCTGAAGAGGACGAATAAATTCAGCTAAGAATTGGTCATCATCACTGGCAGTGTCAATCACTTTTGGACACCCTAGAACTTGACTGAGGTACATCTCCTCAGGTATGGTGGTCTCGTCTACTCCTTCAGCGTTCAAATGATCAGGCACTTCTACTTCTGTAGGAGCTCCCAATATGTAAAAACCAACGTCATCTTAACCCCCTCAGATTCCCCCCAAGAGTATTCACAACAATGGGCAAGACAGCGATGGAGGTAGGGGGGATGGCTACAGAGGATTGGGTAGCCTTAAAAGACGCATTTTTCAGCTTGGCTGGAAGGGAAGGCACAGAGGCGTTAGTTAGCTTGTGCTGGTGTATGGTTTTTACAACCTTACAGGGCTTTGATTCATTAAAAGGAGTGATAACCTTTTTAAGTCGCTCTTAGGGAGCAGGTTTAGTAAAGAAGATAGGCACAGGTGGCCTCACTCCCAATTGATCAATAGGAGAATGCTCCTCAATGGTTAGATCCAAGGTTGTCACTTCAGCTTCATGTGGTGTGGCACATACATGGAGTTCAGCCACATCTAACAAAGCTTCCTTAATGTCGCGGATATTCATAAAGTATCATTTCACTGAGATGATATG
The DNA here is from genome assembly GCA_022478985.1 of Massospora cicadina. NCBI lineage: Eukaryota > Fungi > Entomophthoromycota > Entomophthoromycetes > Entomophthorales > Entomophthoraceae > Massospora > Massospora cicadina. The sequence continues at coordinate 63,047 of JAKSZP010005341.1, forward strand.
TCAGGCTAGAGAGGGCTGAGAGGCTAGCCCAGTTAACAGGGCGAAAAATAGCATCATCAAGGGTAAGCATGTTTGAGGTTGACAACCTTTGCACAGTGAGGTAAAAGCGTTCAGCAAAGGCAATGGTTGATTCACCTTCATAAATGCTAAGGCGCATAAAGGCCTGTTTTTCCCTGTGTAGACTTTGCTTTGATCCAAATTCAGCTAGAAGAGCCTCCTTCACCTCTGCCCAAGTGAGCGAAGGGTTCAGTTTGGGTACTGTCTTCTTTTGTGCTAATAGGCTTAAACAAGGAAGGATGTGACGAACTTTTGCTTGTCAGATGTACCATCCATGGCAGCTTCATAGATGTACAAAAAGGTAATAATGCTTCCTTCACCAGGGTTGTATTTGTCCTTAAAGGGGAGTTTGAAAGGGCACTGCTCAAGCTCCTCAGGGCGGGACAAAGCGCTTGCCAATTGCTTTTCAAGAGCAACTATTTTAGGTGTACATGGATCTCCTGAAATGAGCACCATTTTGTAGGAATACAGCTTCTTTATGCCCGCTTGGTGCTTCGCTGCTGGATCCCACAAAGAGGTTTTTAATAAAATAATAAGCGCTAATATAAAATTTGGGTTTTCTAATATTTTAATAGGAGTTCAGGGGTCAAAACAAGAGGCAATCCTTTCCAATTTTAAACTATTAGTGTTTACACTATTTTCAAAGGTTGGAGGTAATCCAAAAATAGTTTTAGAATAGCTGCAATGCATCCCAAATTAGGAAATATGAGAAGCTCTCCATCAGATCATGGGAGAGGTGAGTTACTATTTTGGGAATTGACCATTGGGGTTTTGGGGCAGGATGTACCCATGCGGCAAGGATTTGATGTACTGTAACCAATCACCACTAGAGAAATAACTTTCACTCAGGGGCCTCCACCACGCCTATAAAAGGGGGTGGCCCCCGCATAGGTGTTGTAAAGGACTTGGTGATGGTTGGGGGAGTACCTTCCGCTGGTTTCCCTGAAGTCTGTTGTGCAATTGGCAAAGTCTGATCATTTGATTTTACCAATAGTGCCCATGTGGGTTTTAAACTGGTGTTACCCCAATTAATGGGGGTCCACTGAGAATCAGCCAGGGTCTTTTGGCTGATTTCGTTGACATTTCCATTAAAATTACTCTTAATAGCATTGGAAAATCACAAATGGCCAACATTTCCCTTTTTTTGGTTGAACTTAACCTAGGACATTCTTATTTTTAAGCTGCAAAGGCAAATGTCCAACACTTATATTTTATATACTTCAATTTCTATTTATCACTATTTTGTCACTGATGCTTTGTTGATTGAAGACTTAAATTCATCATTTTTAAATTATAAATTTATTAAAATAGTGCTTTTTCAGACCAAAGGTCAAAATCATTATTAAATTTTTAAATTGTATAGCATTGAACAATTTCAATCAATAATGTTAACTATACAAATAAACCTCTAAGGATAAATCGCCTCATACAACCATTATCTGTTAAGCTAAGAGATTTCACCCTATATAATTACTTAAACCTAGCCCTAATCTGTCTTATCACTATAAAAAGCGCTAATCTTTTATCTACCAAACTAACTTTATGCAAGTAAAAATTCTTTTTGGGCTTTTAGTAAAGCATAATGTTGGAACCTCTGAACCAAGTGGTGGTAAGTTCTAGCCAATAATCAACTTTTTGGGACCTCTAAACCAGTGTAGTAATTCATTATATATTTTAATTATCTCTTAAAACCTCTGACCTCTATTTTCTAAGTTTAAAAAAATCCCTCTCTCTTGACCCTCTGGCCTCTATTTACTTAAATTATTACACAACTATATTTGTCAATGATAGAAAGTTTTATTGGACCTACCTTTAACAACCAGTTCCCACAATTTTGACAACTGATGTTTTTTTGCCAAGTTCCTTATGAGCTAATCCAAGCTTAATAAACTCAACTTTGTACAATTATCTATTTTATAATGATCTTTTTTATCAGATATCTTTTGCTGACATAAAGCAATCTATAAACTCTTTTCTAAAAAGCCAAACCTATGATAATGTTGTATCACTACAAATTTTTAATTTATTGAGCTCCTTGACAATATGAAAAAATATTCAAGGAAACATGAAAATAATTAAATGTTCTTGGAAAGCTGCTTTATTAAAAAATGAGCTTATTTTAGTAGGAGGCTGTGACACATACGCTTTATGAGGGATCAGCCTTTTTGAAGGCAAAGATTCCAAGAATAAAGAAGTTGGCCGAGAAAAATTTTTACAATACTTGAGCAGTTATTAAAGCTACTTGTGGGGATTATAACCAGAGCGCATTGAGTGATTTCTTTACTTTCAGCTTACAAAGCTATGGTTAGCTAATCCTACTCTAACTTTACTATCCAGCTTGACTACATACAAACTACAATCCTTTAATATAGTCAAGACTACAGAAAAATCTACGTGATTAAATGACAAAACTTAAAAATTAGGGGATTCTTCATTTAAAGTAAGTAAATAATACTTCTATTAAAATCAATACATTTATGATGCAGTAGTGCACTTGTGCTGAGGATCATCAACAATAAAATAATGTATTTGTGAATGGAAATTAATACATCAGGAAAAGGTACAAATGGGTTGTCCTGAGGTTGGCTTTAATATAAGCCAAATTAAGGTAAAATCTAATACAAGAGTTAGTATTGTGTTATGTCTCTAATTAAAAACAAAAAATCGAACAATCAATTATATAATGCTTGCCCCTTAACTTAATTACCAAACTATATGGAATGTGAGTGTCGTCAAGTCCATAATATGGTGAGAAAAACTTATCAGAACACAATTAAATTTTTGTCTAAGAATCAAGCTTTAGATATTTTATGCTTTGGCAGGGACTCAGTAAAGGACAAGATAGTTCTTTTCCATAAGGTATCCAACTTATGATTTCTACCAAATCCTTAAGTTTTTCAATAAGCAAATTGGTCACCAATTGCAAAGCTCGCCACGGTGAATCTATGCAAGTCATCCTTCTCCTTCAGATTGATTCTCTTGGCCAGGGAAGCTCCATAGAATTTGGTCTGAATCTTTTTAAAGATTCCACCAGTTGGTCAAAATGTTCAAGTAGCAAAATTTTGTGCTTTTCAGTAATGATTGAGTGTAGCAAGAACAATAACATAGGCTGTCAACTGCATAAAACTAGAAGGGGGAATATCCTGTTATATTGTGGTAACTAATATTGTATGCAAAAAACAGTTGATTCCATGTATATAGCTAATTGGTATGGAGAGTTGTTGGCAAACTTCTGTAGAACTTGTACTAAGTTATAATTGTCACGTTCCACCAGTCTGTTAGTCTCAGGATAATAAGGGCAATAAAAACTCCACTTATTCTCATTATCTAATTTATCTTAAGAAAGGTTTGAGAGGTGAATTTGTGACAAATTCAATAAGGATAAGTTGCAGAAAGCCATGTCAATGTATTATTTGTTCCAATGTGAATTTTTTCAGTTGATATCTTTCCAAAATTTTAAGGGGTTGAGCCTCTATCCACTTAGTGAAATGTAAATGCTACTATGATATAATTTTAAAGTAAGAGCGCTAGTAGGTAATGGCCCTAGAATATTATAGACACTGTGTGCCAGGCCCAATTAAGCTTGACCGACCCTTAAGTATTCAAGGGATTATAAGGCTGGTGGGCTTAGATTCATGGCATTTCATTTCACATCTTAAGCGTTGAACCTTAAGTACCCAATAGTACCCAAAATGAACTAACTTTAAGATCTAAAGGAGACCTCCATGAACTATGGAATGATGAGTTATCGTGATTATCTCAAGGCAGTCTGAAGGCAGAGATATAATTTCTGGTCATTACCCACAATTGTGTATAATTTTAATCCAGAATCTCAATGTCCTTCATGAGCCAATACAGGGTGTGACAAGTAACAAGTTTTTAGCCAGATTAATTATGTATTTTTTTATTTTAAGAGTTGATCTGCAGAGGGAGTGAGTGCTTCCATGGCAGGCATTTGCAAAAGCCCACCAGAGTTCTGATGGGTGTGTCCTTAACAGTAAAATGCTTCTTAGTTGTAGGCCTTTAATTTTAAGACCCATTGTGCTAACTGAACTTTGAGTCCCTTGAGATTATTTAATTGTCACAGGGAAACTTGGTAAGTTACAATCTTGAACTTGGTTCCATGTATAGAAACTTGAATTGTTTACAAGCGTATATGACATCTAAACATTCTCACTTGGTTACCATATAGTTGCGCTTGTGCTTATCTATGACATGGCTACAGAAGGCTACTGGGTGCCCCTCTCCATCATCCCTATATAGGAGAGCACCGCTCCTATAGCCATGAGAGATGCTTCAGATTGCACTATAAGAGTCTGATCTAAGTTAGGGTATCTCAGGGTAGGGTTAAGTCAAAGTTTTCTGCAGCTGATAAATGAGCCTTTTTCATTATTGCAACCATAAAAATGATTTCTCCTTGAATTAAATGGAATAAAGAATTGGCGATTTGTGCAGATCCTGGTATGAAGTGATGCTAATATTTTTAGATTTAAAGAAATACTTGACTATCTCTCTTACTTTCAGGTTCCCTCATGCAATTGATGGCCTTGAGCTTTTTTGCTTTGGCTGTATTCCTAATGTGTCAACACTGTGCAACAGCTATTCTATCTGAGACTTAAATAATGACACTTGCTAGGATTGCTTTTCAACTGAGCTTGGGCCAACCTCCAAAAGACCTCTTCCAGATGTGCGAGAAGTTATATATATGTTTTTGAGAGAAAATTATGCCATTTAAATAAACCAAAATGCAACTTATCTTCAAACCTCCAGTAATGGTGGCCGTCACCCTCTGGAAGGTAGCTGTCACATTGCACAGTCCCTGGGGCATATAAGTTTGTTAGAATAACACTTGAGAGGTAATAATTGCACACTTTTCCTGGTCTTCAGGAGGTAGATCGATCTGTCAGTATACGCTGATGAGATCTAAAGCAGTTTATATTTAGATACTCCTAAATGATACAAAGAGTCATCTATTTGGAATAAAAGATGAGAATTCTTCTTAGCTATGCTATTCAGACGTCAGTAGCTGATGACGACTCTGTTAGAGACACCTTATTTCTTAACTATAAGCGCCAGACTGCCCATGATCTTCGTGAGGGGTGATCATTTCTTGATATATGAGCTTCTACACCTCCTTTTGCACATCCTTATCAATGGCCTTAATTCTTCATATCAAGAGTTTCAATAAACTTTGCAACTCAAGTGTCACCGTGGTGCTGGACCCTCACAGCGCATTTGAGGTTGTAGTTGTCCGTTGCAAATGCTTGAGCATTTTTCTTTATGAGGGCCAATGCCTGGTCTATTTAGTCCTCAGTTAGTCAATCAAGTTGCTCACGGGTAATGACTTCACAATTCTTTAGACATAGCTCAGGTAAGCCAAACTCTGTTAGTTCTCCAAACCTATGTACCAATCATATTTCATCCAGCGGAATGAGATGTACAAACGCGATCTTCTGCCCTCTTTTGACATATATTTTGGAGGCAGTTGGGTTGATAAGTAATACACAGACCACCTGGTATCCAGATGAGTTTATTCCAGGAGCCACAAGAGGTGCAATACTGTCGATTGTTGCTAACAAAAATTTTTTATTTACCAGTCCTTCGGATAGTTCAAGTCATTTTAGTAGACATCACACGCTGTTCACAAGGTTATATAACAGAATCCCTGGAAGCTCTAAGGGTAATTATTTATTTCAAGAATGGTGGCAGGAGAAGAACTTCTTTGACCTACCTGTTGATTACAAATGGGGACTACACCATCATTATAAGCCCCCATTGATAGATTTATTCTATATTAGAGAAGTCCAATTATCCCTTAAATATTGAAAGGTGATGTTTGACCTATAAAAGTAAAAGTACTCTCTTCATAGTTTATTAAACCTCCATAAAATTTAAGAAAGCTAGTACCAACATGCGTGTTTTAGTTATCATTTTAAAACAATAACAAGTGCATTACCAAGCAAAAAGCCAAACCTCATTTGTAACGCACTAGATGCCTCTTTTCTAGTGGTACTCCTCAGACCAGCTGTTTCATATCGTTGATGTTAAACTACATTAAGAAATAGTTTCAACCGTTTTTAAAATTGATTATTTACATTCACAGGAGCACCAGTTGACAATAGGTTGAACCTAAATTTTGTTTACATAAATATTGATATAATTTCAATTAGAAAAAAAGTAGTGTGAATTAACGCTTATTTTTAGAATAAAAGGTCTATCAAATTAACTAATCATGATCTTGAATTGTTCTCCTACATCAGGGAAGTGAAAGTTCAGGGTCTTATATGGTAGTGCAACCTTATATCCTTGTAGAGGAGGTAAATATTGAGATTCTTTAATATTTCCAACTTGATTATGTTCAACAATTTGGATATTATAAAGTAGAAAACAACTTTTTGTCCCTCTTGTTCCATGTCCACTCGTTGACTTCTGGTGATTGCGACAATGTGGACATTTTTTGATCAGTTTTAGTAGGAGGATAATTCACATTTTACAGGCATTGTGACAAAACTGTATGATATCTGGCAACAAAGCATCCCCCTTCTATTACTGAGGTTCTTTTCCTGGATGACATTCACTTGAGATGTCATAAGTTCACCCAAGGGCAACAGTTTAGGACAGGTGGCCGCGTATTGCCCTTTTATCTTCAGATTTTAACAAGTTTTCTCATCTTGGTTACATAATTTCTAGGATTTTCTCAATGGAAATGGAGGCTCTCCAAGGTCCCTCTGCCTTCATTAACGCTTGGAGGTAAGCTGGTTCATGCTTCCACATTTGTGGTCCAAATGTAACTTTGTACCTCTTCTGGTATTTGATATGGAGGGTGTATCTGAATCTTTCATGAGTTCCGGAAGCAGAGTGTGGTGCAATTTTGGATAAACTTGATGACTTTCTAAAGTGTGATAGTGATGTCAAAATCCACCATGGCTTAATAACATAATACTAACTGGGATTTATAGTAAGATTGGTCACAAACTCAATAATGGTTTTATTCTCTTGAGCTGAATGGTCATAAGTTCAACCTTCTGAGTGGCTATGCGTTCAGGTCTCCCAAACTCTCTTAAAGCCGCGTTTTTCACATCATTAAAGGCCCAATGTTCCTCAGGTAATTAAAACATGATAAGATTTCAACTATGGTCATCTAACAGCTACTTATAATAGTGGTTTTGAAAATAATTAGTTTTATGCACAGTCACTCTAGAAAATTCTAAGAATGACTGCGCACTCCTGTGCTTGTTAAATTTAAGAAGATTTAACCAGATTAAATTGCTGGAATCCTGGATAGAAGATTCCTGATTCAGACGTCATTGGTGCTTTGCTGACCTGAGGCTTTGGGTTACTAAAATGATTCTGACTCTGTATAGGTCCTGTGGTCTCCATGTAAGGAGGCAAAGAAAACAATTGGTTTGTACAGAACGAGTTGTTTGATGCATTGGATCTTATTAATCTCCTCTTCTGCAGGTTCTCCCCAAATAGGTCTGAACGAGAAGAAGGCAGGGTATGATGTGGTCATTGACATCTACCATCCCGCATCTCACCCTCAATTTGACGCTCCCATGTGGTACAGTTCTCTTGTTCTTGAAGACATTGCACCTTATACTGTCAATGATCCTTAAGGCTCTTAACATGTCATGCACACTAGTGTGCAAGTCCACCAATTTACTTTAATGAGAAGTTTCTGCGTTATGAAGTTCACAGAAATGATGCCATAGCTTATTGTTTAAATGAAAGAAGTCTCCACTCTTTTGTTGGAACGTACATTCTAATCCACTCATTTCTTCAAAAAAACCTGCTGTATGGCTGTTTTTTGTCTCTAATTTGTTGAAACTTGGACAGAAGGTGGTTGTTGGTCTCATAGTTGCTTTTTAAGTGCTGTGCAGCTACCCTCATTTCGCGTTGATTAGATTGGTCAAGTGCCACAACCACCTCAGCCTAATGAATAATATCCCCTAAAGTGACATGGCTACGTTTGACCTCCTCCCTGAGATGAATCATTCCCTGGATCTATTTGTCAGTAATTCTGTGGTTGTTCATGACTCTATATCCTATGGCCAAAACATTACGGTTTAATAATTAATAAGTTCATCCAATTGCTGTGAGATCTGGACACTAAGGCTGTGGTTATTATTGAAGGCCTGAGTAACACCCTGTGAAATGGCTTTATGCTGCCATTCAGGACCTGCATTAATACACGGTTTGATATTATGTTAAATACTTCCCTGATTAGATAATATTGGAAAAAGATCAAATGTTACTTTTTCATGGTGGGTTGAAGATACTAGCAAGATATTGCCTCATCTAAGATAGACTGTTAGCTTGTTGTAGTATTTGTATAAGACTCAGAGGCCATAAATTCTATACCGTTGAATCAGCTGATCTTGATTTTTCTGACGATAATAAGAAACAGGTACTAATTAAAATTGTTCTTAGCCAAAGATCCAAATTCCCTAAAGTAACGTGCTCATTATGTCTCAGCTTCTCTGTAATGCATGTATAAGTCACAAAGCTCTTAACTAAGGAGAATATTAAAAATCTAATTTCTTTCAGAGTTAGCCAATTAGGAGTAGGAGGATTTACTTTAAAGGAGATGGATTATCAGTTATAATTGTTCTTTCCCTCCTGATTTGTGCCCATAATAAGGCTAAAAATATCCTCTTCTGCCATTAAAGACTCCTGTAGTGAGCACCACTTGTGTAAAATAAACCCTTTACTTGCTACTTAAACAGGTTATGGTTGGCCATTCCAACTCTATCTATACTATATAGCACAACTACATGGTACAGTTCTCAATCTTTTTAGCATAGTTTTACTATGCTAAAAATCTTCATAAATAAACAACAAAATCAACAATTATGTTGTGTCTTTATTTAAAGTATCATAAAAATAATTGTCAAATTACTTGATTCAAGATGTAATAGTGCACATGTGAGAGGATCATTGACTATTGTACAATGTAATTGTGAAATGTATTATATCAGGAAAATGGTTGTATGGGAAGTCATGGGTAAGATATAATACAATCCATTTTTAGGGTACAATCTAATAATGGAGTTGAGATTGTGTTATTAATCCAATTTGTAAACTTAAAATATTGTCAATTAATTATCCAACACAGACTTGTTGCAGCTCTATAACAAGCACCAGAAAAATTATCCTATGACATAAAGTAACAAGAAATAAGTTGATTATTTTTGGGCTTGTTAAATCCAGAGAACTTAATCTCATCAAATTTGAACCCCAACAAGAAAACAATGTTCTAAAAGAATTAATTGAGCTTGATAACTTTTTGTCTAATATCATTGGACAAATGTAAACCAGCTGTTCTATAAGCCTCAAAAGCCTGATATATTTTTTAAGTGAAAATTGTTAGAATTGTAATTTTCGCTTGGATAAATTGAACCAAAAAGCTACCAAAATTGAGGCACTTCCCTTTGTTACTGACAGTCTTAACCATACTGATCTAACTAATTTGACTAAGTCAGACGCTATCATCAAAATGAACTCAAGTATGTCTTCTAGAATGAAGCACCTACTGATAACTTTTCAGATAATTTTGAGGCTTATTATAATGTTTCTATGGCTATATCTTTTCATGTCCCAAGTCCCTTTACTGATTCAAAGTTGAATGTATATCAGGCAAACCTACTACCTAAAAACACAATATATATATCCTTACTGAGGCCCAGCAAAACAAAATAATTTGCATTAACCAGACAAGCTGAGGGTTGTTGCAAATAATTCACCTCCACTCAAGGCTATCCTATGTATTTCTAATGAGTTATTTTGGCCATCTGATACAATTACACTTAGAGCCAACCCACATTCATATACTGCCTTAATTTTCCCATCCATTTCAATTTATTAATAGTTTTTCTAAAATTTTAGGCCTTTCCGCTAACCTCAAAAAGTTAAAATCCCCTAAAAAATTTGACACATTATAAAAGATCATAAAAAGTTGCTGCTTGACCAACTTTATATATTAATAAAAAGCTGCATTCAAAACTCCTGCCTTCGCCTATCTGTCAGTTATACACAGAATCTGTTAACTCCCAAAAATCATTTTCTTGACAATTAAGATCCCGCATGCTTAATTGGGAAGAAGTTCAGCCAATTGATCCTCAATTTTGCCAGTGGCTTATAGTATTCTGACTGTTTGGAAACTCACTTGGCTTATTAAAATAGCCCTGACTCTTCTGGTTAATTTTGGGAGTAATTTTTTTAGTACTAGATGGTCTCAATCTGGGAGTAATTTTACATTTATAATTGGGAACTTCTTCTAAGGCAGGAAAAGTTAGAAAGCTGTGGATTTGGCACTTCCAGCATGTCGACACTCTCTAAAGAAAGGATTCTGGTAAAAACCAGGAAAGAGATAAAATAAATTAAATCTTTTATTTAAGAATATATTATTTGATAATTATTCAATAAGCCAGGCGCTGGTATTTGTACCTCTAGATCATCTCCTGGCCACATTCAAGCACACAATTTCAACAGATTGTTTTCCACTTAAGTTTGGACCTTGAACTGATACAATTATGAACTATTGCTAGGTTTAATGGTGGCAAATACTCTTAAAATCAGGAGGATTTCAGGGACAAAATCGCCATAAGACCGTGCAAAATTGTCCTAAAATTCTCTCATTTTGAGTTTAGTCATATAGCTGATAAAATACATCTTCTGTAAAATTTTGGCATTAGTTGCAGTAAATGAGGCACGACTAAGTGGGATGATGGCAGGCTTCTCTCTTGATAGCTTTAGGTACTCCCATTTGGGCAGTCCATGTGCAAGTGCTATCATGCTGATTATGAGGTTTGACAATACAAAATTCACCCTAGGATGGGAAATTGATTACGTTATGTTTGTTTATATGTCCATGAGATTTTTAGACGTTATCTTTGGGTTTATCCTAAATGATTTCTTATGATGGATAATAATATTGGTCCTGAGTAATTGGGACTACCTGCTGAGTTTTGGGTGCAACAATCAGATTGAATCTGTCAGTGTATTCAGCCTGAACTTTTTATAGAATATTCAGATTGAATTGATGTTGATAGAATTTGCCTTAGCCATGTATCTTCAATAGGCTTTAAGTTAGAAATTAAGAGTATTAGCTCAAGCATTGGAAGGATAATTGGCCCAATTTGTTGGTTGTTGAAGGGTTTTTTGGGTCAACCACCAGAATCTGACATTCCCCCCTTGACTTAATCGTAAGCCCCAAGATTCCCAATTAGCCTTAATTGATCTTTGTCATTTGTTAATTTTGACCTGAGCTGCTGATGAGTCTGGATTTTGATCCTATATTTGTTAATTTTAGCCCAAACTGCTGATTAGTATGGAGTTTGATCCTCTCCCCATCATTAAGTGCAAACTAAAGTACTAATTAGAATAAAACTATGTATATACATATGTTTTTCTTTTTTGATTTTTTTTGTTTTTTTCTTAATCAGCCCAGTTATTAATCTTGTGGAAATCAAGCTGATTCTTGCTCGCTGGTGCTTGACACCTGCTGGATTCCACAAAGATGTCATAAAAATTGAAATAAATAAATAAATAAAGCGCTAATAAAAATTGGATTTTTGCGATTTTTATTGTAAGCATGATAAAGGTAAAAACAATGACCCTCAACATTTGACTATTTAGTATTTAAAGTACTTTTAGGTTTAAGGAGAATTTAGGGACACGTTCAGAATAGCTTACATGAATCTGAATTAGGAAATATGCAGGAATAACATATCCTAACTTGGGAACTCGCTTCAGGGCAGCAGAATGAAGGAAGAGGAATTCTGATTAGCCTAAACATACCCATGAGGTAACAATTTTATGAATTTAAGCCAATCACTGCATGAGAAAACTCCTGCACCTTGGGGGACCCCCGCCAAGCCTATAAAAGGGGAGTCCCGCGCAGGTGCGTTGGAGGACTTTGTTAGGGTCAGGAAAAGCCTTCCAATGATTTCCCCATGGTCTGTGATGAGGTTGGAGTAATCTGACCTTTGGATTTTTCATTTGATGGCTGTAGAGATATCGAACTAGTGTTACCCTAATTAATGGGGTTCCACTGAGAATTGGCTAGGGACTTTTGGCCAATTTCCTTGACTTTATCATTTTTAATATTATCAAATGAGCTTGTAACAACAAAGAAACTTGCAAGTGGCTGAAATTTCTCCTCTTCAGCTATATTTGACCTAAGGCATTCTTACTTTTCAGCTGTGAGGGAAGATGTCCAAGATCACCGCACTCAAGAATGTTGAAAGAGAATAAGGTTGGAGGAAACGGCCATGTATGCAATTGATAATGATACCTGTAGATAAAGATTTAATAGAGTACTCATTTACCCTTCTATAAGTGATAATGAAGGGGCTCTGCCATATTGATCCAAGCTTACTACTTCTAGGGTGATGCAGTTATGATAGTATAAGACCATATCAAACACTTGGAATGTAGGCAGGGGGTTTAGAGCTCATTTGCAGCCTGCCCTTCTTTAGTCACCGTTTTGACTAGATTGGTCATAGCCCCAGCTTGGAGTTGGATGATGCGCTGAGCTAATCTTCACATGACTCTTTTAGGTTCCTCAACTTTAAAGGAGAATACATCTTTAACTAAAAGAGCAGGTATTCCTGGTTCCCGCCCATACAAGACACGGAAGGGGGACATTTTTAAGGTCCAATTATAACTGATCCAGTAAGCCATAAGGGCACTAGGTAAGTATTTGCCCAGTGAATAGGATCAGAAGAGGCCATTTTGCATAAGATGAATATCAAGGTTCCATTGGCTCTCTCCACAGTCCCATTAGCTAATGGATTGTATGAAGCGGAGAAAAGTTGTTGAGCCCCCATGGAGGTGGCCAGGATTTTTACTGCTCTGGAGGTGAAGTCTTTTCCATTATCACATAGTAAGACTTGAGGACAGCCATGTCGAGAGAAAATATTCTGATGTAAGAAGGGGCTGTGTCCTTGGCCATTTGAGCAGGAAGAGCTACGGCTTCCACCCACGTAGTGAAATGATCAATGGCTACAAGGATAAATCAGTTTCCACTAGTTGTCTGAGTGAGGGGATCTATTACATCCGGACTAATGGTGTGGAAAGGTTGTTGTGGGGTAGTTGGCTGATATTGATACCTTCTCTTGAATCCAGATTGCTTTTTGCAAATAAGGCAGGCTTCCAAGACATCAACAATAGATTCCATCATTTTATCCATATAAAATCAATCCTTAATCCACTCATAAGTTTTCTTTGCCCCTCCATGCTCTAGTGTGGAGTGAGATTCTAAGATAGCAGGTACACGCTCCAAAGGCCGAAGGTAAGGCAGCCATTTTGTTCCCACCTGCTTATACAACTTCCCATTCTCCACGTTGGTGTTATGGGAGTGTCAGGCTAACATTTTCTGTACCGGCTCATCCTCATCTTCCTAGTCATTGGGGGTCATTAAGAGATCACGTAGTCTCTCCGCCTCACAGTTATCTAAGTGAAGGATTGGTAGCTGCGTCAAATCATCAAAAACATGTGCTGGGTGCCAGCACGGTGCTTGATCTTCATTTCATAAGGCTGGAGCTTTAGAGCCCAGTAAGCTAACCGACCAGTAAGGCCTTTCATGTTCTGTAGCCATTTTAGAGATGCGTAATCAGTAACCACAATGAAGGCAGTTCCATATAGGAAAGGGCGGTAGTGCTTTACAGCCAATAGAACAGCAAGGCACTCCTTCTTCATGATACTGTAGTTACATTCAGCCTTTGACAGCATCTTACTAAAGTAGGAGACAGGATGATCTACACCGTTTTCATCCAACTGGGCTAAGATGGCCCCAACGGCATAGTTTAAAGTATCAGTGAATAAGATGAAGGGTTTATTATAATCTGGGTGCTGTAGGATAGGGCGTTGTTGCAGCAGTTGCTCCAGCGTCTCAAAAGCAGCCTTCTGTTCTGCACCCCACTGAAAATTAGTGTTCTTGGTCAATAGGCGTACAAGAGGTTCACTGAGCTGGGCAAACTTAGGGATGAACTGATGGTGATATCCCATCATCCTTAGAAAAACCTGAATATCTCATAACTTTTTAGGGGGTGGCATTTTTGAGATGGCTTCAACTTTATCTTGGATTAGTTGAATTCCTTTTTGAGAAATGGAATATGATGAGGAAATCAAGTTGCTTTTAAAAGAAGGTACATTTGGAAGGCTTTAACTTGATATTGGACTTACTTGATCATTGAAACACCTCCTTCAGGTGATCAAGACACTCTGTGAAAGTTTTTGAAAATACATTGATGTTGTCAAGCTAGATGATGATGCAACTTAACTTTAAGTCCTACATGATATGGTCCATGGCGCGCTGGAAAGACGCAGGAACATTACACAACCCTTGAGGTAATTGGGTTGGTTGGAAGAGACCCTCACTACAAATGAGAGCACATTTCTCCTAGTACTCAAGGAAGAGATCCATTTTCCAATAGCCGCTAGCTAAGTCCATGGCAGAAAAGAACTTAGAGCCAGAGAGTTGGGCCAAGGCATCTTCAATATGAGGGAGAGGATAGCTATACTTTTTCATGAGGTTATTTAATTTGTGGTAGTCCATATATATCTGATGACCGCCATTTTTCTTTTTTATTAGCAAGAGAGGGGAAGACCAGGGGCTTTGTGAAGGAACTAGCAACCCCGCTTCTAGTAACTGCTGAAGCTCAGTCCTCATTTGCTGTTCTTCTACCTTTGATTTGCGGTAAGCTTTTGACTGAATGGGATGGGCATCACCCACATCAATGGAGTGGCACCAGCCCTTCATATGACCATAATCATTATTGGATTTAGAGAATATATCGCTATAATCATCAAGGAGAGTGTGAACTGTTTTCAGCTCACCTGGGGTTATCTCATCCGAGATATGGACGTTGGGTAAAGTACATACCAGGCTATCTGTTGGTAGGCCCATATCCATCATAGAGCCAAAGGACTGAATTTGTTCAATGTCCTACACAGGGACTAACAATCCTCTGCCAATCTCCTGGTGTTTTTTCACAACTATGACTTTTGAGGTGAGGTTCCCCAACAGCAACGTAATGGGCTTCTGGTAGGCTGGGTCAAGGATGCCAGGCAACACCCGAGGCTCAAAAGGACTGACGCCCTCAATACTAACGAGGTGCACAAACAGTGACGTGGGATATGAAGCGTGACTTTTGTGTCAACCACTCGTTGTTCACCAGACTTGATCACGACCTCATCTGCAGCATAAAAAGGGATAGCTTCCATAGCATCCACTGAATCAGGCAAATTCCATTGTGTGGCGCCCAGAAGTGGTATGAGATAAAGGTATAGCTTAGAGGGGGTATTCTATAGCCAAGAGTATCTGTGCTTACTGGAGTCTTTATTGGATAAGACTAATGGGACTTCATAGTTGAAAATGAGAGGACCCCTTGATTCATGTTAATTATTACTTCATACTCAATCATAAATTGAGTGCCAATGAGCATATCATATGTGGTGTTATCCAAAGCCACAGCAGGAGCTGGTAAAATAAGCTTCCCAACTCGAATGGGAAGGGAGGAATATGCCCCAATAGCACGGGTATTATTGTGGCCAGAGGTTCCAAATTCTTGCGTGTACTCCAATTCAGGCGCTAGCTTTAGCTCTTTGATAAGCTTAGTGGAGATCACGTTGACTGGGGAGCCAATGTCCATGATGGCCAATATTCGGACCTTTTGAATGTCTACTTCAACCTTAGTGACTGTTCCTCCAAAGTTAGGTGACAAAGCTAAGACCTCCTTGAGCCGTAAGGTGGAGGTGAGTTTTCTAACCGTCTCAGGGTAGTTATTCATAATGGATTGGAAGGGATGAACACACTGAATAGGTCAAATCAAACCAGCTATAAATTGGTCACCATCACTGGCAGTGTCAATAAAAAGTGGACACCCTAGGATTTTCAGGTACGTTTCCTCAGTTATGAAGGTCTCATTTACTCCTCCAGCGTTCAAATGATCAGGAACCTCTACATCTGCGGGGTCTCCCAATACATAGTAACCTTAATCATCATAACCCCCTCAGATTCATCGTCAAGGATAACTTCAACAATTGGCAAGGCCACGATGGAAGTAGGAGAGATGGACTCAGGAGTTTAAATAGCCTTGGGGCACGCTTTTACCAGCATAGCTGGAGGGGTAGCACAGCAGCTTTAGTGATCTTGTATGGACGGATGGTTGTTACTACCTTACAAGGCTTTGATTCAGAAGAAGTATTTAACCTTTTTAGGTCGCATAGAGGGAGCAAGTTTCAACTGATCCACTAGTGGTAGCTCCTCAATAGTGAGAGCTGAAGGGATCACTTCATCTTGCTTGTTTGTTGCACATGAATGAAATTTGGATACTTCTACTAATGCCTCCTTTAGATCACGGATATTTTGGAAATGGCGTTTCACTGAGATAATATGCTTAGCTAGAGAGGGCTGAGAAGCTAACCCAGATAACAGGGCGTCGATAGCATCATCCAGGGTGAGCATTTTGGAAATTGTTAACCTTTACGCAGTGAGGTAAAATCGTTCAGAAAAGGCAAAGAGTTTTAATCCTCATACATTCTAAGGCGCATAAAGGCCTGTTTTTCTGAGAAAACTCTGCTTGGATCCGAATTCAGTCAAGAGAGCCTCCTTCACCTCTGCCCAAGTGAGCGAATGGTTCAGGTAAGGAACTATCATCTCTTGTGCTAGGCGACTTAAACAGGGAAGGATTACTAAACTTTTTAGGTATCAGTGGAGCCATACATGGCAGCTTCATAAGCATACAAAAATGTATTGATGTTTTCTTTGCCAGGGTAAATTTTTCCATAAGGGGGAAACTGTAAGGGCGCTGCTCAAGATCCTTAAGGCGGGAGAAAACGCTTGCCAGTTGCTTTTCAAGAGCAACTATTTTTTATGTACAGGGGTCCCCTGTAGTGAGCACCATTTTGTGGGAATCCAGCCAATTCTTACTCACTGGCGCTTGACGCCTGCTGGATTCCACAAAGATTTATAAAAAGTTAAATAAAATAAATAAAGTGCTAATAAAAATTGGATTTTTATGATTTTTATTGTAAGTGCAATAAAGATGAAAAATGACGACCCTCAACATTTGACTATTTAGTATTTAAAGTACTTTTAGGGTTAAGGAGAATTTAGGGATATGTTCAGAATAGCTTACATAAATCTGAATTAGGAAATATACAGGTATAACATATCATAACTCAGGAACTCGTTTCAGGGCAGCAGAATGAAGGAAGAGGAATTTTGATTGGCCCAAACATACCCATGAAGTAACGTTTTTATGTTTTTAAGCCAATCACTGCCTGAGAAATTTCTTGCACCTTGAAGGACCCCTGCCAAGCCTATAAAGGGGGGTCCCATGCAGGTGCATTGGAGGACTTCATTGGGGTCAGGGGAGAGCCTTCTAATGATTTCTCCATGGTCCATGATGAGGTCAGAGTAATCCAACTGTTGTATTTTTCGTTTGATGATTGTAGAGGTCTTGAACTAGTGTATTCCAATTAACAGAGTTCCACTGAGAATTGGCCAGGGAATTTTGGCCGATTTCCTCAACTTTATCATTTTTGATATTACTAAACAAGCATTTAACAACATTGGAAAATCGCAAATGGCTGACATTTTCCCTATTCAGTTGAATTTGCCTAAGACATTAATACTTTTCAGCTGTGAGGGCAAATGTCTGACAAACTTACTTAGGAATTTTGCTTGGACTCGTTGTATATATGGCCAGTCCTAATATCCTTGATTGTGTATATTAAATGAGATGTATTCTCAATTAATTCGAATGGCCATTCCCAGATGTGATCTAACTTTTGCAGTTGGCCTGATCCACGGGTGTTGGAAAATAGAACTTCGTCATTAACTTCAAATTCAGTAAATTTGTAGCAATTCTCTAATTCCTTTTGATGTTGGTCCTTTTTCATGGCAAAATGTTGTTGAAGGCTTGAGATTGTAGTTTAATTAAAGTATCCACAAGCTTCTTGATATATTAAGGAAAAGTAGTTTTGCCATGATCCTCTAGGGCCAAATATAGTAGTGTTGGTAGGGCCAGATGTCTTCCATATAATACTTGAAAAATAGACATCCTGGTTGAATGGTAGGAGGTATTGTAGGCAGATACTGACGAACTTAAATAAGTACTCCTTTTGGTGGTTTTTCCAAAGTTAATCTCCTGATAATGTTCACCAATTTCCCGTTTGCGCGTTCAACAGTCCCATTAGTTTTGGGATAATATGGGGGCAGAAAGCACACCTCATACTCCCATTAATTGGTGATCTTGGCAAGGACTTTGGTGGTAGAATTTGTTCTTTAGTTGGTCTAAATAACCTGGGGACATCCAAGTTTGTGGATGATGATTTTTCAAGGACAGACTTGGCTGTAGTTGCCTCCCTTGCTTCCTGAATAGCCTTGGCTTCAACTCATTTAGTCAAGCGGCCAGTGGCTACAATAATGTACTTGGCCTCATATTGCTTGTTGGAAGTGGGCTGAAAACATCAATAGATATAGTGTGCCAGGCGAACTTGGGCCGAACAAGCTGGTAATATGTGCTTTTTTGGAACGGTTTTTCACCTTGGCACTCCACACAGAATCCTAATGTTTCTTGGATGTAAAATTGCATTGATTCCCAATAGTAAAGCTGCTTCAGATGCTCTTTGGTCCTTTTGAATCCGCTATGCCCTATGGCCTTATGCGCCGCCATTTTTTAGTCTGTTTGGGCTGAGGGCCTTGAGAAAATATACTTCTTGCCTAAAATAATCCTTTATATTGTCCCGTTTTAGACAGTTGTATCTTTTCATAAATCTGATAATAGTATTTGGACAGATTAGGGCTCATCTTGGTACTCTCCGCTGATCATTTTCTTAAACAACTCATTGGCAACCTGACTAAGTGTTGCAAGGGGGTAGTTGGGATAGGCAATTGGCGCTTTGATGTTTTGCCCCAGCTCAATGCTCAATTGTGTAGTCATAAGCGTGAATCTTTAATGCCCAGCGAGCTAGTCAGCCCACAGGTTCTCTTAAGTTGTCTAACTATCTTAGGGAAGCATGATCAGTAACAACCTTGAAGTGAGTGCCATGGAGGTAGACCAAAATTGCTTGCAAGCATATATGATGGCTAAGCATTCTTGTTCCATTACCTTCTAATTCCTCTCATGAACATTTGGGGTCCATATATTGGAGGCAACTTGATGTTCTTCACCATTGTAAAAATTTTACTCTTAGGAGTTGATTTATAGAAGGTCAACCCTAGTAATCTTTCTACTGCACAGGTTTGGTTTCCTCATGCACCTCGCGTTGTAAGAATATATAGTCCAATAATAGTATGAAAACTATTATTTTGTAGTTGAGTTAGAATTTCCTTCAGGCCCAACGCTTTGGCCAGTATTTCCGATAATACTGAATATCGCACATCTAGGGATTTGTTCCCTATAAAACTGTCCACTCAATCTTTGTTAAGATCCTCTGATGACAGTCCCTTCAGCCCAACACACAGTCGGCAGCAATCCCTTAACTGTGGTTCCCTTCATCTCTAGATCCCCGCTTGGATCTTTACTCTTCTCTGAGAGTCTACCAATTATTGCCTTCTGCAATAATATCCTTGAGATGTAATCTTCACGCTAGATGCTGATAGTCTAACTATTACCAAATCAACAGTCAAACTAATAAAATTCTTTATTAGTTCTTTCCTGACCATAGACTTGTGTCAATCAGTGAGTATTTTTCCAGTGTAATACTTGAGTGTATTCGAGTGTTTTACTACTTTTTTATTATAGTGAATTCTAGGGAATTTATAGGGGATTCAGCTGTCTAACCCCAGGTTGACACCTCTTTTGATGAAACGGCAGCTGTTGCCATTGAATCACCCTTCCTCATCTCAGCAGCAATGGTCTTCCCCATCCTGACTAGGATTCTGACATTTGACATCCTTAAGACCTCAAATGAAAGAGTCAGAAACGTATCCTTAATGTTTTCCTCTCAATACAAGCAAATTATCCATAATTGGCTAGCAACCAATCGATTCGCTAGTTGCAGGTGGCATCACTTGCCTTGTAACTCATTAAACATTCCCAATCAGTCAGTGATGAAACCTGACTGATCCCAATCGGTACACCTGATAGTTGATTACTATCAGATGCCCTTATTTTGTCAGCTGCTTCACCCGATGAGATATTAGGTATAGATCTGGATCAATCTCTGATGGATACAACCAGATAAATATCCTAAAATCCCTCAAATGTAGTTCCTCCAAAATTCAGGTCAACTGATTTTTAATTCACTTCGCCTTAGGGAATTTTTCCCCTAGTGATACCAGGTAATCTAGCAGGCTGGGAATATGGGCAAAAAATCCCAACAACCATCTTCCCTAACTTGGGATAACATGGCCCCCACTGCTGTTAGGGATGAGTCAGTTTGGAGAGTAAACTCATGATCAAAGTCTGGGTATTAAAGGACAGGCATGACTAATAAGGCCAATAAGAGTTGGTTAAATGCATTTTGGCATGCTGGAGTCCAGTCAGATGGGACCTTATCTTAATTTATATAGAAAAGTGGCTCCTCAAGTTGTGTGGAATTGGTAATAAATTGGCGATAGTACCTGATCATGGCTAGGAATACTTGGACTTCGCGCTTGTATTTGGGCTGTTTCATTTTGGAGATGGCATCCAGCTTAGAGGGTTGTGGCCAAAGGCCCACTTTTTCAATTAAAAATCAGAGATATTCCAGCTGTTCTTTCGAGAACTGACACTTTTTGGGCTTGGTTTTTAAGTTTGCAGCTTTTAGTCTTCTGAATACCTCCTCTAAGTGTTTCAGATGGTCATCAAAAATAGCGGCCAAAAACGTTGATACTATCAATGTATACTTTACACATTACAACTTCAAATCTCACAGAATTGTGTCCATAGCCCTTTGGAAGGTAGCCGGGGCATTTCAGAGCCCTTGAGGCATTCTTGTCGGCTGGAATAGGCCCTCTTAGGTTATAATTGCACATTTCTCGTGCTCCTCTTTGGGAAAAATCTATTTACCAATATCTACTGATAAGGTCCATTGTTGAGAAGAAATTTGTGCCCCTAGCCTATCCAAGGCATTATCAATTCAAGGTAGAGGATATGAGTCCTTCTTTGTGATGTTGTTTAACTTCTGATAATCAATATCTATTTGGTTGCTTCCATCCTTTTTCTTCACTATTAAAATTGGTGTCGCCCATGGACTTTTTGAAGGCACTAACATGCCAAGATTAAGTAGTTCTTTAATCTCCTTGGACACAGCTTCTTCTGATGATTTTGAGCATCTAATTGGGCGTAACCAAATTAATTTATGATCTCTGGTATTAGTGTTGTGTGTGACACCCTTAGCACATCCCAAGTCAAAATTCATCTTATGCAAATATTTCCCAATATTTAAAGAATAACTCCTGAGCTTGACTTTTCTCAGAGTTGGTCAGATTGCAAAATTAGCTATAGGGACAACATTATTTTGGCTTGTAGGTCCATATTGGGAAGCCCTAATTCAAAAAAGTTTCAAACTCATGGAATGAGTGAATTTATGAGGTAGGGAACAGATGCATAAATGCAATTGTTTGATGTCGCTTGATGGAGATGGGCCAATTTTCAGGTTAGCACACAAGATGTGTATTTCTCCATGGCTGTGAATGATAATACCATGGGCAATGTTTAACTCAATTTGATATTTAAAACATGGTTAATATACTTCACCATAAAGTCATTCTGGGATATTAATTTTTTGTCCCGTGGGATGATTACTTGATCTCCAGATGGTATATTAATGTGCTGATTTGACCGAAGTGGGATGCCCTTTAACCCATTGATCTGGGTGGGTAGTGCTTTTATCCTTGACTGTGCTTTGACATACTCAATTGGGACAAATCCATCTTTGTAGGCCAGGTTTATGAATAGGCTGGGTTTCTTTTTCTTAACTGCCCTATCCCAGTTATAGTAAAGCGGAATAGCCTGGCCAAGAATGGTGAGAGTATCATCTTTATTGGTAACAACTTCATATCTATTTAAAAACATTCCTGATTAAGATATCGTAGTTCATATTTGCAATGCTATAGCAGGTGCTGTCACAACAATAGATCCGAATCTGAGAGGTAGGGTACTGTATGTACCCAGCAATTTAGTTGTATGCACTCCAGCTGTACCGTATTCTTGACAGCGAACAACATTGGGCGCAATTTTCAACTTTTTAACCGACTTTGTGCTGACTATATTGATAGGAGCACTACTATCAATGATGGCCTGAACTTGCACTTGTTTACTGCTATATCCACATAAGTACATTCAGAGTAGTTTTCATAGTGATTAATGTGTGGATACTGTGACTGCTGCCCGATTCCAGGTGTAATTTAAGAATTGAGCAAATATCTGGGAAGTTATCTGCTGAGGTTTTTATGGGAATGGCTACTTGTACGTTGTTAAGCAAAGGCAGGTCAGTTGAACATGTGGGTTGGAGGTCTAAACCCTGATCAATAATTTGTTTGTGTAAGGTTTTGATACCTCTTCTCGGGCTTCTTTGGTAATTTTCATGGGTTTAGTTGCTTTTGCTGTGGCCTGAGTAGTGTTCATCATGACATCATTAGCCACAATATGGTGGAGTTTATCTTCAATGACATCTTCAGCACTAAAGAGCTCGTTAGGGTCGGATGGAATGGTTTGAACATTGGTTGAGTTAGAGCATTCCACCTCTACTCCACCTGCTCTTTTCTCGCCTCACTGTCACTGTTGATTTCTAGAGCAATGTTGACCCCAGGCTATTTGTTGGACCGTCTGTAGAATTGGCTAGCAATATGCCCCTTTTGACCACAGTTGTGGCATATAATTGGCCCTGTTTGCTGCTTTTTCTCGGATTTTTGGTTCATAGTTCAGAAAATTTTTCCCTGATATAGAATAGCGTTGCTTTTTGGCCCAAAAATCAGGATCTTTGATGATCCTTGGGCCAATTAGAGGTATCAAATTTATGGGAACAGCTTCTCAAGTAATTGGTAAGCTCTTGGAATTCCATGCTTCAATTGAATGCAGCTATCATGACATTGTGCATTTCATGGAAGGGTATAACTGCTTGTTCTATTGCAACCTTAGCATCAAACTTATCTATTGTGTTGCACCCATGCAGAACTTGTGCCTCATGGAAAATCTGTCCGCAAAGTCCTTAATAGTCTCATTCTTCTTGAATTCAATATCAAGTAGCTCTCTTCTTTGGGCTTCTACTTTCTCAGGCCCTCCAAACTGTTTTGTTACTGAAATTTTGGCATCCCAATATAGAACTAATCGTCCCAAATATGGCATAATGAGGTCCCAGCTATGGGCATCTAGTGAGTTGATCATTGCTGATCCTTAATCATGGTCTTATGTTCCCCTCATTGCTTTTTCAAATATCTTGAGGAAAAAGTGAACGTTCCCATCTCTATTGAACTTTGTTAAATATATTGGTTTAAATTCATCTCGCCCTATTTTGGGCATAGGTGTTGTACTTCTTCTTGAACTTCTTGGTGTATCATCTTTTAGATTCAGCCCTCTTTCCCGTTTGGGAGTATCTGGAGTCAGGATTAATGCCAGAACTCTAGGCATAAGATGGATGTTTAAAATATCGACTTATGCATTGTTGTTGATTTCTGATAATTGAATTTTATAATACTTCTCTGAACTGCTGGATTCTGTTGCTTGAATTAGGACCTTAGTTGTTTTTCAAACTGTTTTTGGTCAATTAAGCAGAGCTTTTTCCCATTTCTCTTGTCAAGGATGGATGAGCACTAGCAACTATGTTTTTTTCAGGATTCAAATTCTTTTTTAAGGTTGTCGTACTCCTCTTTGAATAAAGCTTGGTTGTACGTTATGCTTTTTTTAGTACTAGATGGTCCCAACCCAGGGGGATATTCTTCGATGTTGTACGTTATGCTTTTATAATCTTTGACCATACTGTCTATTAAGGAATTTACAGTTGGTAAATGCATTCTGAGTTCCCAAATCTACTGAATAATTTTAGTATTCTTGGCCTGCAAATTTTGACACCATTGTCCAAATTTTTGAAAATTCCTCTTCGATTTGGGCATCCTCCTCATCCCTATTAGTAATGCTGTTTTGCTGCAAGGTCTTTGAAATTTTGTTTACAGTATCCAGCTAAGCCTGAACATAACTCTTAAAGTCAACGTGATTTGAATTTAACTCCAGGTGATTTCTTTGGCCTAAAGTGGAATGTATGGTGAGTCGTTCTTACTGAGATAATAGGAAATCTGAATGAGTTTCCAGTTTTTGACAGCAGTTATTCATGTTTATCCCCATTCATACGATAGCCCATGATGAGAAAGAACTTCTGCATCTATCTTTGGGAATCATTCGTTTAGAAGCTCCTCAAGGGTGTTTAATCTCTCATAAGCTTTATTGGCAAGTCCAATATTATCCATAATTGCTTTTCAGACTTCAGTAAACTGGAATTTTTCCCAGTAGTGCATTATGGTAAGATTGTTCCTCCCCTTACATACAGTAGATTTCCGTAAGTTCCATATTTTGTCTAGCAAGAATTCGCTGGGTATGCCTGCTTGTGGGTGAACAAAGTTAACCAGGAATTCTTTAGTTGCTTGACTGTCTGTGGGACGTTTGGCAAGAGATTCCATGGTTATGTCATGGTACTTCATGTATATTTTCATCTTGAGCGACTGGTCCTTAAGGTAATAGAACAGGCAAAGGAGGGATCGATTTGTGAAGTAACAATCCTAAAACCTTGATATAGAGTTTCCAACATAGCTTGTATGCTTTTAAATGTAAGGTCAATTGGGCTTTTTATATCTACTTGAGCTTCCCCACTGTGATAAGATCCTGGGAGTTGGAGGTACCTGCATCAGAGCCTTGGCGACTGTTATTAAAATAATCCAAGATTTCCTTGTCACTAGTTTCCATCTTGTTGTTACTTTTTCATCTGGCCAAAGCTGCCAGGAACTGGTTGTTTGGGTCCATTTCAGAGAGTATTACTAATTTTAAGTGAGCACCTGTTGTTAACTCCCAACAAATGCTCGCTTGATAACTAAAATACTGCATGCTTGATTGGAAAAAAAGTTATCCAATTGATCCTCAATTTTTCAGTGGCTTATAGTATTCTGACTGTTTGGAAACTCACTTGGCTTATTAAAATAGCCCTGACTCTTCTGGTTAATTTTGGGAGTAATTTTTTTAGTACTAGATGGTCTCAATCTGGGAGTAATTTTACATTTATAATTGGGAACTTCTTCTAAGGAAGGAAAAGTTAGAAAGCTGTGGATTTGGCACTTCCAGCATGTCGACACTCTCTAAAGAAAGGATTCTGGTAAAAACCAGGAAAGAGATAAGATAAATTATATCTTTTATTTAAGAATATATTATTTGATAATTATTCAATAAGCCAGGCGCTGGTATTTGTACCTCTAGATCATCTCCTGGCCACATTCAAGCACACAATTTCAACAGATTGTTTTCCACTTAAGTTTGGACCTTGAACTGATACAATTATAAACTATTGCTAGGTTTATTGGTGGCAAATACTATTAAAATCAGGAGGATTTCAGGGACAAAAATCGCCATAAAACGTGAAAATTGTCCTGAAAATTCTCACAATTTAATTTTTGTCATACTGCTGACGATATATATCTTTGAAATTTTGGAATCAGTTGCAGTAAATGATGCGCCCCTAATTGGGACTTTGGCAGGCTTCTCTCTTGATAGCACTAGGTACTTCCATTTGGGCAGTCCATGTGCAAGTGCTATCATGCCAATTATAAGGATCAACATACAAATTTCTCCCTAGGATGGGAAATTGATTACGTTAAATTTGTCTATATGTCATGAGATTTTTTGACGTTATCTTTGGGTTGATCCTAAATAATCTCTTATGATGGATAATAATATTGGTCCTGAGTAATTGGGACTAATTGCTGAGTTTTGGGTGTAACAATCAGCCTGAATCTGTGAGTGTATTCAGCTCAAACTTTTTGATAGAATATTCAGATTGAATTGACGTTGATAGAATCAGCCTGAGCCATGTAGTTGCAATAGGCTTTAAGGTAGGAAATTAGATTATTAACTCAAGCATTGGAAGGATAATTGGCCCAATTTTTTTGTCGAAGGGTTTATTTTTGGGTCAACCACCAGAATCTGACAGAAGCTGAATCAATCTTCCCTTTTACTCTGATGATTATCCTAAATGTCACTAAACTGATGTCTCCCATCTTTTGGTTACATTTATTAACCATATGGTGAATTTCTATCTAATAATTGATTTTGCTATTTTCATGGCTAAAAAAAAATCAAAATTTTATATCATCCCATAATTCATTTTATGAAGTCAACATAACCCTTAAAGGCAAATCCATTTCTGAAATATAGTTTAAACTAAAGTACATAAAACTTGTATTTTCACAATCTATACTTAAATATAATGATGAATTGAGACTTGCCATTCCTGATTAGGATGAGATATCTAACAGTGGGATCCCAGAATCTAGAAGATCAAACTTGCCAAGGATTGCAAATTTAAATTCATGTCTATGAGTTAATTTCCCATATTGTTGACTGTTCATACAGGTTGCAGTCAAGAAAATCTCTGTGCTCACCGGCTCAAAGTCTACACCAAATGTCTCAGGTTCTAATTTTCCATCTGAAATTTTGGGTCTATAAAAAAATTTCTCAACCTGAGCATCACATATATCACCTATAGTTGAGGCTTGGAGGGGGTTCTATCAGGATTTTCTATTGCGGGTGAAGCCTTGACTTTGGGTTTCCTGGTTATATATTATTTTATCATCTCAAAACTTATATTCAATATATCTAATATCTTATCACAATGCTTTGCCAAGTCAAAGGCCAAAACCATCATTGATTTAATAATAATAATTTATTAGTCAACGCTTTGTTGGACCAAAGGCATAAAGGCATTATTAGCTTTCAGTTATATGGTAATAAAAATTTCAATAAAATTGTTTTAATAACTTAGTCAGTATAGTTCACCTCAGATAATCATTATTTGATAAGTTAATGCGATTTAACCCCTATCTCATTACTTAATTTTAGTCCTTATTTTTTCTTAGCATTATAAATAAGTGCTAGTTATTTTGCATATTAAACTAACTTTACAATTAAGCCTTTAACTAAGGCTCTTTAGTAAATATCGGACATTCTCTTTCTTGACTTCAGAAAAAGAATGTTAGAAGTATTAGGGCTCCCAAATCTGCCAACATGATTGGCCCATCACCTGCCCAATTTATAGACAATATTGTGGATATTAATGATAGGAGTACCCACAGCAAAAAGACCTTAGTGGATTCTCGGTGGAATCCTAATAACTGGAATAATACAATTTACCATAAGAATCAGCTCAAAAAAAGTAAATACTAACTATAGGATTACTCTGACTCCTTGGTCAAATCTGAGGAGTATAATGTCATGCGGATTGGAACCTCCACAAGGCAAGAGGATATCACCCATCAATGATTGGGTGTGAGTTAAACAATCATTATCATCTGAGTCTAACCACCGCCAAGGTGCAAAGATTTTACTTGAAGATGATAGGGTAATAATTAGCCAATCATTACCATCCAAGTCTGACCATCGCTGAGTTACCCAATCATTACCAGTCAAGTCTGAACCCCACTGAGGTGAAAAGATTTTACTCACTGGTGATTGGACACAATTCACTCAATTGTTACCGCACAGGTTGGTTTTACCTCAAAATTTTCATCTTCAATCTGATAGGCCAAAAACCTATATTCCCTAATTTAGACAACTGAGATTTGCATTCTTTTTATTTAACCAAGGCAAGCTGACCAGGGGACAGGCATTACCAAAAGAATGAAATGACATGAAACCTGAACAGGTTCAACTCTATCAAAGAAAGTTTTTCCACCTCTGGATTGAGACTCAAATTTTTCTGGTTACATCATGGGTAAGGTTTTCATGTTATTAGACCTTCTAACCGCCAATAGCTTCCTTTGGCTGGTACCCCAATTGATGTGCTAAGGGCGGGAATTGAACCTGCAACCTTCAGGTTGGTAGCCGTACGCCCTTACCAACTCGCCTTCTACCCCCTGAGCTTTGCATTCTTTTACCTCAAATATTGATGGTCTCAAAAATCAAAACTAATTTAAATAGGAAAAGCTAGTATTGACAAAGAAACCTTTCTTGGTTTTTGCCGCTCTTACAATATAAAAAAAACATGAAAACTATAAAAAAGTTATTATTTTATACTCTTATTGAAAAGTAAGTTTCTCTCTCTGAGAAATTATTTGTGGCCTCCATTAGTGGATCCCACAATTTGGTGCTCAATACAGGGGTCGAGCCCCTGAACACTTTGATAAGTATTAACAAAATGGAGACTGTCAACGTGAGCATCTCTCCTGACCTGCTATTAGTTGCTCTCAAGAAGCAACTGGCCAGCTCTTTCTCTCATCTCAAAAATTAGAGCAGCGGCCATTCAACTTACCACTGAAGGACAGATACACTCCAGATGAAGGGAGTGTTGCCTCCTTCTTGTATGTTTATGAAGCTGTGATGGATGGCATTACTGACAAACAGAAAGTTCAGTTCATCTTTCCCTGTTTAAGCCGCCAAGCTTAAGAGTTGATCGTCCCTCAACTGGATCCTCAGCACACCTGGCCAGAGGTCAAGAAGGCCCTCTTGGCTGAATTTGGATCCCAGCAGAGCTTACATCGGGCAAAACAGGCTTTCTTGTGCATGAGTATCCAAAAGGGAGAGTCAGTGGCCGCCTTTGCGTAATGATTCTATATGGAAGCCCAGACGTTGCTAACCTGAAAGATGTTGACTCTGGATGATGCTATAGCCGCCATTTTGACTGGAGTGGCTACTTACCCACTGCTCGCCATGTACATCACCTCTGTAAAACGCTATTTACAGACTGTCCAAGATATAAAGGAAGCGTTAATAGATGTCACCAATTTCCACGAGCCTGAAGTTCCATGTGGAGCAGTATCTTGCCCTTGTGTTTTAACCATTGAAGATTCAAAGCCTAAGCCTTGGGCCTTAGATATTGATGACAAGAAGGAGCCTCTTCAGATAATGGACCCTAAAAAGCAAAACCCCACAAAACCTGCAGCTTCAGTGCAACTTAAAATGGACCTCCCTCATTCACACAAAGCGGAGATCCCTACTGTGGTTTCTCCTCCAGCTCAGTCGGAAGGTGTGCACCTTAAGGGTATAACCTCCAGAACTACTGGGGTTATAAAAATGCCGGTCAAAGCGAAGCTGATTACCCCACCTCTCATGGCTGTCTCCCCCACTTCAATCACAACCTTACCCATGGTCGAAAATACCCCTGAGGCTGACTCTGAGAGGGGTTATGACAATGTTGGGTACTACTTGCTGGGAGCTCCCTCGGAAGTGTAGGGTCCCTGATTGCCTGAATGCTGGAGGAGTAGATGAGACCACCATACCTGAGGACACTTACCTCTGTCAAGTCCTAATGGAACCAATTGATATTGATACTGCCAGTGATGCCGATGAGGTGTTGTCTCGCATTATTCGCCCTATCCAGTGTAGCCATACCATGCAATCCATCCAGGAAAATTACCCCAAGACCGCGTGCCAATTAATCTCCCATTTTCAACTTAGGGAGGTCTTGGCGTTATCGCCCACTTCTGAGGGGATACTTATGAAGGTTAAAGTGGTTATCCAAAAGGTTTGGGTGATGGCTATCCTAGATACTGGCTCTCTAGTGAATGTAATCTCCTCCAAGTTGATGAAAAAGATCCAACTTGCACCTGACTTAAAGTACAACCAAGACTTTGGAACTGCTGGACCCAACAACACCTGCGCACTTGGCGCTTACTCATCGCTTCCCATTCATATTGGGAAGCTTATTCTATCAGCACCCGAAGTGGCTTTGGATAATAACGACTATGAGATGCTTATAGGTACTCAGTTTATGATTGAGTATGAAGGCATCATCAACATGAAACAAGGGTCCCTATCTTTAATGAACTACAAAGTTCCATTAGTCTTAACTAATGAAGAGCTCATCAAGAATGATGACACCTGCCTAGTCAAACACCCCTCTCCTGCTGTGCCTCTACATTACATCACTTCCAGGCGTAACACTAAGAAATTGCACAATTAAGTAAAGGCTAGTAATGATATTCCAATTTCTGCAGCAGAAGAGGTGGTGAATAATCCAGAAAAGTTAAGGCTCCCAATGTACAGCCTAGAAAAGAAAATTATACTGCTAAGCCTGTGGAGTCAGCCAATTCCCATCCCAAGGCTCAAGAAAATCAATCTTCCAAGAATGATACCCCTCATGAACTTTGGTCTAAACCTCCGCGCACTGAGGATGAAAAATTATATGCTGGAAAGTCTAGCCAAACAAAAAGAGTGACTAATAAAGGCCAAGCTGCCAAAGAGCTCCGAGCTCCTCTACCTTCCTACCAAGTATTGGATAGGGTTTTATTTTTTTTAGTGCTAGATGGTCCACTGGATAGGGTTTTATATCACCACAATTGCACCAATCTCCAAAGTGGCAAACTTATATCAAATTGGGATGGGCCATATATTATCATACATAAAGGAGGAGATGAGTATTCCATAAAGTCCTTGGCTACAAGAATTATCATAATCTGGGTACATGGCAGCAACCTTCGACCCTACACCCCTTCTAACATTCTTGAGGGGGGCAATGTCAGACATTCTCTTTCTCAACTTTAGAAAAAGAATATTGGAAGTATTAGGGCTCCTGAATCTGCCAACATGATTGGCCCATCACCTTCCCAATTTATAGATAATATTGTGAATATTAATGATAGGAGTACCCACAGCAAAAAGACCTTAGTGGATTCTTGGTGGAATCCTAATAACTGGAATAATATGATTTACCATAAGAATCTGCTTAAAAAGGTAATAATTAATAATAGGAATACTCTGACTCCTCAGTCAAATTTGAGGAGTATAATATCGCATGGATTGGAACCTCCACAAGGCAAGAGGATATCACCCATCAATGATTGGGTGTGAGTTAACCAATCATTATCATCCGATTCTAACCACCACCAAGGTGCAAAGATTTTACTCGAGGATGATAGGGTAAACATTAGCCAATCATCACCATCTGAGTCAGACCACCGCTGAGGTGAAAAGATTTTATTTGCTGGTGATTGGATACAATTCATTCAATTTTTACCGCACGGGTTGGTTTTGCCTCAAAAATTTTTATCTTTGATCTGATAGGCCAAAAACCTATATTCCCTAATTTAACAACTGAGCTTTGCATTCTTTTAACTCAAATATTGATGGTCTCAAAAATAAAACTAATTTAAATAAAAAAGCTAGTATTGACAAAGGGGCCTTTCTTGGTTTTGCTGCGCTTATCATAATAAAAAACATAAAAGCTATGAAAAAAGTTATTATTTTATTCTTTTATTGAAAAGTAAGTTTTTCTCTCTGAGAAATTATTTGTGACCTCCATTAGTGGATCCCACAGTAAACCTCATTGTTGGTACCTCTGAATCAAGTAAATATAAGTCCTGAACTAATATTATCTATTTTAGGACCTCTTAACCAGAGTACATATGTCACATATTAAATTATATACCGCTTGGAACCTCTGACCTCTATCAAGACAAGTTTCAGTTAACTCCTGCTTGCTCAAAACCTCTGGCCTCTATTTAGACAAGTTTTTTCATTGATTTTATTTAATCAAACTAGCAATCTTCAAATGGACCTGCATTCAGACGACCTGCTCCTGCAAGTCCAGCAAGGACTATCTGAATCAACTATTTCTTAAGGACTTCCTGGACCCCCACCCCCAGAATCTCAGGAGATGCCACCTCTGGGCTTGGTAACAATAGTGAATGAAGACATATCAATAGACTGGATATTACTGACTTGAGTAACACCTATATTCTATAAGAAGAATTTGTGAATACTATATTGTAAATAACCTATCTTCTAGAAATACTCTTAGGAGATGGCTTCTGAACTTGATAATAAAGGTGTTGTCAAACTTTGCCCTAGTATGGGTGAATTTTTTATTTTGGGATCTAATTAAACTAATTTTTGCATAAAGATGGACATTTTTATTAGATACTTTTTGACTAATCCTTGGTTGGGATTAAGGCCCAATATTGTTGTTATACTAGGCTTCAAAACACTGAGTGATGTCTACTAATAACGCCTAACTTTCACTAACATTTTGGTTTATATAGACAACTTAGCAATCCACTAACTGGAAAGATAGGGTATTTGTTCCAATTAAATTGTTTAACATGTTTGTCACCCAGCGTGATCAGTTGAGCTCTCATTGGGCCCAGATGTGACTATTGACAAATTGCCAAATGCCAGTAAGCAAGAAAAAATATTAAAAATATAACATATTGTCCAATTGTCTAAAATCACCACAAATGTGTTTGGTTTATTGTAATGAATACTATAATTTACTGTTATATAAATGCTATTTTATCATACATATAAATTAATAAAAAGCATAGTACAATGTGAATTTTTAATACATTTGTTTTGCATCTAAATCTAAATCTAAACCTCTACCCATGCATCTAGGAACCTCGTTTTTCACGTCTTTTTCTTATGTACTCCTTCTGAGCTCCAATGATAGTTTTGTTTGGTTTTTTACCAATTAAATTCTATTTAAGACGTCATATTTGAAATTGCTACTAGCGATGAAAGATCTACAAATTGTTCATCAACATATTCATCATCCAATACTTAAATATGAGTGACAGGGCCCCACAGAAGCATATCCATCACCCATATTTGGGTGACATGATGACGAACATGTTAATACTGATGTTAGGGAAATAAAACCCTATATAAATTATATTTGCTCAATTTCCTCAGACGCTAATATCACACTATCTATTGTACCTTGCTATCTGATGATTTCCCAATATTAAGATATCAGTGACACTCAATTAACTTGTGAACAGATACTACAGTATGGACTTATGTGAGCGTTACCAATATTAATCTCAATCTAGATTGGTATGATGAAACTCATAAAATTCCAACTCCTAACCTGTAAAGTGACTTTAGCCCTTCATTCCTAAAGCTATATTAGCTTTACATATTGAGCGGGCTTATCATTTAACATAATCACAAATTTCCTTGATACTTTAAGCATCACCAATTTTTACCATCAGCTTTTTTACTAAAAACCAATTTTATAGGCAAAGGGACAATGCCAATGCCTTTTAGAAAATGCGCTTGTAATTTTATCCCATATGAAAATGACTAGCCATAATATAGTGAAAGCTAATCACTAAAACATTATAAGAAATATTGCAGACTCTAAAATTCTCACAATTAGGTTAAGCTCTATATAAAATCAAGAAAACCAGCCCAAGTCATCCAATCCAGGCACCTTCAAGTACCCAGCTTGTTATTGCTGGATCGTTTCCAACTGCAGTAAAGCTGAGACTTGTGATCACTACAGGGTCACTCCAAGTTTCCACTACATCAAGATTAACCACTAATAAGACAACAAAAAACTACTTAGATAGGTAAAATAATATCAAAAAAGGCCCAATGCCACTAGTTAAAACTTATTGTTAATGTCACCTGAAAATATTAAGATAATCTACCACTATACTTTTGACCAAGCTCAAACTTAAATAGACGTTAAGAGGCCATGGACGTTTCATATCATGTCCTAATTGAAGTGACTATGTAAAGAAAGGAAATGAAGATCTGTGAGATAAGATGGATACATGATATATGCTTTAGTAAACACCAACAAAGCTTGATTGCCCAATTTAAAGATGAAGACACCTGTCTTATAGAAAATAGTGACAAAGAGGACGAAAAAGAGTTTGCATTGACATTTGAATTCATGGAAGAACTTCATCTTGTCTATTATCTTAAGCTAAATAGCTTACTAAGTCAAAGCCACTAGCATTACCACTAGCTTCAGTAAAACCTGGGCAAAGACATAAACTTAGACTTAAACCATTTCTAAATTCAAGTGTCACCTCCAAGCCACCTAGCAATGATCATTAGAACGCAATTTACTTACTATCTCTTATAACAATATGAACATAGCAATAGTCCATTTTCCAACACCAAATTTTTCTAGAGAGGCAAACATAATTGCATGGACAAGGCAGAAAATGAGCACGTAGGCTCACCAATTTATGTTGCAATGAAATTATGAAATTACTTGCTGTAAACTCAAAATATAATTTCGTGGTCAAACTGTATCCTACTGACCAAGACAATGAGTATGAAGGCTTTGCAACCAAATCATCTACTATCATTGAGGACTGCTGAGGTTCTGACAATTTAGTGGACTTATCCAAGTGAAGGCTGCTGCGGCCAAATTTCATTACTTTTCAAATATTTCTGCTCCCAAAAATAATTACCTGGACCAGCCAAACCAAAATTAATATGAGCCAAAGTAAATCTCCCTCACTAAGACTTGTTGATATTCTGATGATGGTATCAGACCAGCTGAACCAAATACCTCCGCATTAATTTGTTTTTTTGCTAAATTAGCCAGCATTGAAATAATTTGCTTGGACCAGCCAAGTGATGGCCTCCCTTGGTCAAATTGATTCCCTCAATAATGCACGTTTCTACTTTAAATAAGTCTCAGAGAATTTAGACTGAATGCCTCGGCGTCCAATACACATTTTTCTGCAAACCCAACAAGAATCCTAATAGTTTGGCTGGCCAGCCGTGATGAGTGCTCTTGTGTCCATATTGCTTATTCTTGAGAATACAATTTTCCATTCCAGTGGTTTTGGTCCAGGGAAAAACAAATTCCACATGAAATAAAATCACATTTTTACACACTCTATTTTATCTCAACCCCAATATAAATTTTCTTTCTTTTAATATTTTTAGTTTTCTTATCAGCACCAAAGGATCAAAACCCTTTGACATATCTTGACCAAATTGAGATGGTTTTTAAATCAACATCAGACCGCTGACTCAAAGCCCCAATCATGAATTATTTGGAAGAGGAGGTCAAAGCCCTGGAACAATAAATTAAAGCAAAAATACTGCATGACTGCAATTTTTATTTAATGTGGAGCCATTATGAAAATCTCCTGCCTTTTCTACCATCCAGTCAATAAAATCAAACAAAAACCCTTTTTTCTTTTCTACTATAATAGTAATTTAGAGTTCTTTAAATTGATATCAGATGGTCAAAGCTTACAAACTTCAGCTGTTACAGTGAACTTCTATACCATAAAAATTTCCATCAACCTCACAACTATAAAGATTCAAATTCAAACATCCAAAGTAAACAAAATACCAAGGTTGAGTCCTCTATCTACCTCAACCACCTGCTTCTCAAAGATTCCACAGCATCCTGTAAATCACGGTATGCTAAAAAATCAGGTCTGGAGATAATTTTATGCTAAGATTGATCTTAATATAGATAGTATAAAAATAATTTGTCCTCTTGCTCTATGCTTCATCCCAAAATTGAGAAAAAGCTTGCCATTCATGACTAGCAAAATTTATAAATCTTGGGATCCATACTTTTTTTAAGTTTAAGTTTGTCAAGGTGAACAAGAATAAAACTGATGTCAAAGAAATGATAACTGCACCACCAACTGGCTACATGAATTGTAAATGATAAAAATCTCATGCTAGCCAGGCTGAAGTATATCCTACCACCATAATTTTTAATGTCCACCCAAATCAATGATTTGAGATTATACTAAGGCTAATCAATCCTAGCGAGATCCACAATCCCAGTCAAGGCTAGGAGTGGTCTCAGTTGAGATTTTCACTTGATAAGTTAAGGATCAACTTTATTTTTACAAATTAATAGAAATTGCAATAAGTTTTTATTTATTTATTTATTAAAATTCTCCTTAATGCTTGGTTAGGCTTAAGCCTAGGATTCATAATTAATAGTTTGTAAAGCAATGAGCAGTTCTTATGAATAACGCCAAATTTGCAATAATTTTAACTGCATAATTGCCTTCTATGAATTCCATTAAGTGTTAAAATAAGGGTGATCGCCCCCACCTAACTTGTTATTGTATTTATGTTAAGAAATACAATCTATTAAAAGATTATCTTGAACAGTCGCCAAATTTATTACCTCAATCATATAATGTGATTTCTATGTGTTGGTTTTTAATATCAATATAATGAAAACAGCCAACTGGAATTTAATTAAACAACATAGTAAGGAAAAATTTGTGTGTTAACAATTTTGATCTCAAAACAGCTTGTGATATGAATCCCAATCAGTCTCTAAATATTAACTGGATTGTGTCATTGTCCCCACCATGCCTGAATCTATACACCTTTACAAATAGAGTAAATTGATACTTTATTATAATCAAAATATTCACCAGTACTTTAACTAGTATTAACTTTCTAAATTTTAGTTGATTTTGTTTAAAGGCCGATTTTCTATAAAAGGGACATTGCTTTTGCCTAACAAAAAGCGCTTGTAGTTTTATCCTATATAAAAGTGCTAGTCATCATATTTTGGAAGCCATTACAACTAATAAACATCCAAGAAATGTTGGAACCTCTGAAACTCTTAATATTAAGTTAAGTT
Organism: Massospora cicadina; assembly: GCA_022478985.1. Taxonomy (NCBI): domain Eukaryota; kingdom Fungi; phylum Entomophthoromycota; class Entomophthoromycetes; order Entomophthorales; family Entomophthoraceae; genus Massospora; species Massospora cicadina. The sequence goes on from JAKSZP010005341.1 coordinate 99,611, forward strand.
CCATTTTTAAATCATGAAACCCAAATAAAGTCGTCCTCAGGCTTCTCTCAGTACCTAACCAATATTTTGCTTTATGTTAACTTCAGCAAAGCTGAGAGGCATCTTAGCTAAAATAACATAATATGGTTTAGCAAGCTGGGAGATAGAGTATCAGGGCCTCACAGATTGCGTTTAACTTTAAAGATCAAAGACATCTGAGCTTATGTAAGTTTTATCAGATAAACTGTTATCATATTCTTTAAGGATTCTTTATAAAAAACTCAAAAGTGTACTGCTTTATGAAAAAGGAGAGAACTATAGGGAGATATGAGAATCTACATCAACTAGTTAAAAAGAAAATAACTGCTTGTTTTAGAATATACTACTCTGAGACCAACTATCTTGTTCCATCTAAGGTATTATCTATCTCTATCCTAAGAGGCTTAGTTTTAAGACCACATTCAAGAAGTTGTATTATTGTTGATAATTAATTTATCACCTTCAAGTTAGAGATTATCTAGGAAGCTTTTAAATAGTAAAAGTGAAGCTTCTTCTTAACTTCTTTAGTTGAGTGCACTTAATCAAAGTATGTCACCTGATGGCTTTCTAAACCTGAGCGCAATATAGAGCAGAATCAATTATATAATTTTTTAGAGATTCAACTTTATTTAAAATGATAAGGTATTCATGAAATCAATATTCATAGGTTGAAAAAACCATCTATATTTAAAACTAGTATATCTTAATGCCAAAAAAGGGTAACTAATAACTATAAGAATCTAAATGATGCTATTGTTGATGTAATGTTTTTACTTGATTACCATTTCAACATTTAAATCATACTATAGAAGTAAACGCTGTTTTAATAATATTTCTTAATTTTAAGGAATCTCATCTTAAAAACCCTGGAAATATCAGAAAAGTTCACCTCCCTCACCCTTTTAAATACTGACTTCACTTACTAACTTTTTTAGTACTATAACTTCATTTAATAACAGTAGAGGAAAATAATTTTCAAAGGAAAGTAGATTAATTAATGTAGGGCTAAAACTGCCATCAAAAAGGATGATATTGAAGAAGAGAAGGGTCATAAATGGGCTTGTTAACATTATAAAAAGATGCTCTTATGTTAAAAAACTACTATGCTCTATTTAATATAGAAAAAATTGCTACAATTTCACGCTGCAACATTTGGTTATACCAGCTAAAGTAAAAATATATAGTTTACTAGATTGTCAAAATCCAAGGATTTCTGCTTGGAAATTGTTATCCTGCATGTCTATTCAGGACAAAGTTCTGATGGTTGATCATCAATAGTGCCTGTAGTTTAAGGTATTTGGACCAGTCAACAACAAACTAGGCCTATTAGATTTGCCTCAACTCATCCAGCCAATTTTGGGCAAAATTTACCTTTGTATCTGGGAACTTCTTCTGAGGCAGGATCAAAAACAAACTGGGGATTCAGTCCTTCCAGTTTGTTGACACTTCTCTAAAGTTAGGATTTAGATAAACCAGGAAAAGGTTAAATAAATAAGACTTTTATTGCAAGCTATTTATTAGATCACGTTCATTAGGCCAAGCGCCAGTATTTATACCTCTAGGGTATCTCCTGGCCACATTTCAGCACAAAATTTCAACAGCTATTCTACCATTAGTTTGGCCTATGACTTAAACCTTTTCTTAGGTTAATTGGTGGTAAGATACTCTCAAAATTGGGAGGATTTCTGTTACAAAAATTGCAATAAAAGCATTCAAATTTGTCCTAAGATCTTCTGGATTTTAGTTTCGTCATACTCTGATGAAACACACCTTCTGTGAAATTTTGGCAATAATAGAAGTAAATGATGCACCCCTAATCAGGAAGTCAACAGGCCTCTTCATCAATATCATTAGGTAACTCCTTTTGGATGGTCCATGCGAGTTCTATCATGCCAATTACATGGATTGACATATGAATTTCGCCCTAAGGCAGAAAATTGATTATGATTTTTATTCATGTGAAGTCCACAGGATCTTCAGACGTTAACTTTGGGTCATCCCCAAATTATTTTGTATACAATTGAGCTGATTGTGTTTTGATAATTAGGACCAATTGCCAAGATTTTATGCTTTTAAAATTGGCCATATTATGCAAGCATATTTGGGCCGAGCACCTGATTAAATACTTGATCAAATTGTTGTTGAGATAAACAGACCAAATTGTATAATTGCAAAAGGCTTTGGTTTGAGAATATAGGCATTAGCTCAAGCGTTGAAAGGATAATCAGCCCGATCTGATGGTTGTCAAAGGTTTATTTTCAAGTCAACCACCAGAATCTGATATTTCCCCCTCTTAACTTGAACATAGGCCCTAAGATTCCCAATTAGCCTATGTTGGTCTTTTCTTATTGTCCTGAACGCCAAACAATAATAGAGTTGGTTTTTATATTTGATAACTTTGGCCAGACCAGCCGATGAGTCTGAAGAATGATGGCCCAAATGCCCATCAATTCTGAAGTTGGATCCCCTCCCTGACCTCAAATGCAAACATAAAATTAATTTTAATAAAACTATTGTATAAGTATTTTATGTTTTTGATTTTGATTTTGGTTTTGGTTTTGGTTTTATTTTGTCTTTTTATGTTTTTATTTTTTCAACTTTTTCTTTTTTTAATTGGCCCGCTTATTAAACCTTTTTAGGGACTTTGCATGGACTCAGTTGTATATATGGCCAGTCCTAATATCCTTGATTATGTATATGAACTTGGACGTTTTCTTAATCACTTCAAATGGACTGACCCAGATGTGATCTAACTCTTTTATTCAGCTTGATCCATGGGTGTTGCAAAAAGAACTTGGTCATTAACTTTGAATTCAGCCAGTGGGTAGCAATTTTCTAAGTCCTTTTGATGTTGGACTTTTTTCTCAGAAAAACTGTTGTCATACTCCTCTTTGAATAAAGCTTGATTGGTTGGTAAGCTTTTTATATCTTTGTCCATACTGTCTCCTTGGGAATTTGCAGTTGATAGCTTCATTCTGAGTTCCCAATTTTCCTGTGTAATAATAGTATTTCTGGCCTGCAATCTTGACAACACAGTCCAAAGTTTATTAAATTCCTTTTTGATATGGGCATCTTATTCATCCCTATTAGGGATGGATGGCTTTGCTGCAGGGTCCTCAAAGTTTTTGTTGATAGTTTTTAGCTCAGCTCAAACATACTCTTCAAAGTCATCAGCTTTTACACTTAAATCCAGGTGATTTCTTTGGCCCAAAGTGGCATGTATGGTAAGTCGTTCTTATTGAGACAATAGGTAATCCAAATGACTTTCCAGTTTTTGACAGCATATTTCATAGCTTGTGCCCATTATGGTGATAATTTATGGTGGGCCAGAAGTTCTGCAGCTATTTTTAAGACTCCTTCATTCAGAAGCTCCTCGAGGGTGTTTAATCTCCCATGAGCTTCATTGGCAAGTCCCATAATATCAACAATTGCATTTAAGACTTCAGCAAAACTGGAATTTAGCTTGTCCAGTAGGGAATTTTGGGAATATTGTTCCTCCCCTTGCACACAGTATATTTCCATGATTTCCAGATTTTGTCTTTCAATCATTTGCAGGGTATGCTTAATTGAGGGTTGAACAAAGTTAACCATAAATTCAATAGTTGCTTGACTGTCTGTGAAACATTTAGCAAGAGATGCCATGGTAGCGTTGCAGTACTTCATATATATCTCCATCTTGAGTGCCTGATCTTTAAGGTTGTAGAACAGGCCAAATGAGGGATCAATTTGTGGAGTACCAATCCTAAAACCCTGATATAGGGTTTCCTACATAGCTTTTATGCTTGAAGATGTAAGATCAATTGGGCTGGTTGCATATGCATGAGCTCCCCCCACTGTGATAAGATCCAGGGAATAGGAGATACCCGCTTCAGAGCCATGGCGGCTGGTATTATAATCCAAGATTTCCTTATCACTGGCTTCCATCTCGTTGTCACTTTCTCATCAGGCTTATTCAGCCAGGAATTGATCATGGGAATCCAATTTGGAGATTGTAACCAGTTTTAAGTGAGCACCAGTGTTGAGAATTTTACATTCTCAATACTAGGTGACTCCATTAGTGTGCCAGGCCAAGAAGTATGAAGACTGCTGGCCCTTGCTTTTTCACCATCATTGGTGACCTTTCCTTACAGGGCTGCAGTCAACTCCCCAATCCAGCTGGACACCAACTTCTCCTTAGCAGATTAACCCTTCATGGTGTGCACCGGTGGTTCACCCCCATCCTGAGAAGTCTGACCTCTTGCTCCTTCACTTCATGGCCAATCCCAACTCGTCCATCACTGGCTCCAATGATTGAGCTAGTTCCCACATTTGATCTGTAATTCCAGGTTGTGAGTTGGTTGTGCCAACCACTCCAGGTGTTTTAACCCAGCACCTAACAACTGAGGATCTTGAGTCCCACTTCTACAAGCTAAGCTAACTACAGTTAACTAAAAACTTATAATGATGGGAGGACAGAAGATTATTTTTTTATTAAGAGGGAGATCAAGCTATTTATAGGCTTTTTTGCCTGTCCACATCATTGGCATTTATTGCCAGTATCATCAGCACACACCAGCAATTCTCCCTGCTTAGTATTCATCAGCACTCTCACTGGCAATAATCATAATCATCAGATGTCCAAGATTACATTGATCCTTGATTTGTCATAATCAAAATTAATTAAATATATTGACATCCTTGGCATAAGTCACTAGTGTCAAATTAAACCTAAAATACTTTCTGGGGATTCTGTTTGATAATCTCAAAAAGTTGAAATGCAATTTGACTTCATTTAATTAATATTAAATGGTTTGGCATCCTTAGCATATGTTAAAGGTCCTCCATGATTTGACATTCTGCTGGAAATCCCACAATCATATTCACATAGAGTTGATGAGGGGATAAAATCCTGCTGAGCTTAAACAATTAGTATTAATAGTTTGACATCCTCAGCATAGGTCGTCATTGTCAACATTAACTGGAAACTATCAGGATCAACTCATATTATTTTTAAATTTGAATTTAAGTAATTCATCATCTTAATTGATAATATTAAATATCTCAACATCCTCAGCCTCAGGCGCCAGAATTGAGACCCACCAATTTTCTATCGGTCATGATGCCCAATAATTTCTTTATTTCTGCAGATTAAGGCAGCTCAACCCAACTGAATGGGGAGCACAGTTTGGGTATTATCATTAAATAATGAATCAAAATTAGCCAACTAATTGGCAATTTTCCCTAATTGATTGTTATACTAATTTCATTAATATGTGAGGAATATCACCTGGTTAAAATCTGACATAGATCAAAACTAATTATTTCGAATTTATTAACTTTTTGTATCCTCTATTTTTGCTCCTATATTTGATTTGCTGTTATTTAAGTGGAATTATAGGTCATTACACTCTGATTAAAGCCTTATTGGTAACAGATCTAAAAAAATCAATTCTCATCTGTAAATAAAATAGGATACTACTATGTTTTTACCTTATATTGTAGAAAGTACCGTTGATTATCTTTGAGCCTGGGATATTGGCCTACTCTTACAAGACTATTTAATTTATAGTCATCCCTGGAAACATCAAGTGTCACATAAAATAAAAAGTGCTACATTATTTTTAGGGTTCTATGTCTGAAAGAATTTTATTAATAAACTAGCTCTGGACTGAGTACTACATGAATTTAGATTATCAACTTTAGATATATATGGCAAAAACTTTGATAAACACGATTTTTTCTTTATTATGACTATCTACTAGAGCGTGAACCAGGATTACTAGATAAAATACCAAGTTAAAGGCTTTAGGTGAGTCTTTCAATAGAATTCATGTTTAAAATAATGGATGTCATTTTATTCTCTGATTTCAGTTCAGAATCTATTTTAGCTTCAAGTCATATTTTAATTAATTAGTAAATGTGAATATCCACAAAGACCTATGTATTAATTGGAGATACGAGATTTTCTCCAACAATATGGAGTTGGCTTTCTTTTGCTGCTTGTACTTTCCTAAGCTGACTAAATCTCAGTCTTATAGGGTAGGTACTATTAGAATAAAAGTAGTATGAGCTATGTCTCATAAATTTCTCATAAGACTAATTGTATATATCAAAATTAAAGCACTCAAAAAAATTAATACTTATGAGATTTAGGTCTATAGCATCCACTCACTGAGGAAACTATTAGGCATTACATTGTTCAATACCTTACCAGCATCTAGATAAAGAAGGTTGATATATTGTCTGATTATAAAGATACAATTTCTCTGAGAATTAAGACTATATAGGATGGCGGGTCTCTCAAAACATGATTCCACTAAAGTTGTTATATGCATCAAGGTTAGACTATTTATTAAAAGTGAAATTTAGGATGCCAAGTTAGCTTTTTGAGCAAAAACTCATCAAGTTTTAGTTATAACCCTTGAGGATTCCCTGGACATCACATCTAATAATAATACAAAGGAAGGACCATCTAGTACTAAAAAAATAATACAAAGGAAGGATGATGGTCACCGGGTTATTAAAAATATTAGAGCTTTAACCAGTTACTCAGAATGATAGTAGCCCTCTGCCCTAGATTGACAACTTTCTCAGTCTCTTAGCATGCTAACAATATATCTTCATGGTCGCTTTTCAAGCAATATTGAAATTATATCTAGCCCCAAAACTATAAAATTCTAGTGTTCTCTGATCAAGGAGAGGGGAATTAAAAACACATTCCATGCCCCAAGGCCTTTTTGATACGCCAGCCACTTTACAAAATGCAATGTACTCTTTATATGAGATTTAATATGTACTTTGTTATTGCCTAAAATTATAATATAATGTTTTTACAAAACTATAATGTATACCTGATCCATCTTCAAGAAATATTTGACTAACTATTAAGCGCTTCTTTGTAATAAAAAACATTTAAGTACTCCTTTTCTATGGCCTGAAATAGAATTTCTAAGAAATGAATAAACAAAGCAGTTGATCTAACATTTATTTAAGTTATAGATAATATAAAGTCTTCCCTTATAGGCTAGTTATAAAAATGCTTTTCAATATAATAATACTACCTCTAATATCAAGGATTAACAAATTAAAAAAATCATAGACTTTCTTTTATAAAAAGGTTATCTAAGCTATAGCCAAATAATTAAGCTATCTATTGCCCTATAACAGCTCATGTTTTGCCTCTTATATTAATATATACAGAATTTAAGAGCTTTTCCTAGCCAACTATGTTAACAACTTTCTTAGTATATAGACTATCTTAAAGTGAGGTGGTATAAATTGAGCATCCTTAACGTATTACATAATGATTCTATATCAGGAAGAAAGGAACAAAAGCATAAATTAAAAAGATGTTTATATGTACTTTTAAAAATAAAAATTCTAGAAATACTAATATGAGATTAACTTCAAGATAACAGATCACGCCTTTTATATATGTTTCAACATTTAAATAAAATTTTTATGTGGTTTTATTTCTATTAAGACTCAAAATTTAAAAAGTTATTTCTACCCAATTTTCCATCAACCTGGAGCCATTTAAAAACGCCAATGTACAAACAATGATGTTACACTTATGTTGAGAACTGGGTTTGACCAATCATATGATATTGACTCCAATAATACTACTCTTATGCCTTATATATCTCACCACTGCCCCACAAACGTCTCCTGTGATTATGTGTACTACCTAAGACTACCTCGCCCTGCTACCTGTGTCTCTTGGAAGATCATTCCCCATCAATCTGTTATCAGACATCCTGTTAAAATTTTTTGACCCAAAAATAATTACAGCATATACATCACAATATAAAACCTATTTTTTAACATATTGATTTCTATTTTAATTGTAACAAAACATGGAACCCCATTAATGTTATGTTCGCTCAGATTAATAATTATCAGAATTACTCAGACATTTCCACTGCAAAAATTTCCGAAATTTTATATCCGCCATCTAAAAGGAAGATGTACCTGACCTTTGGCCCAATGACAATCAAACTATAGCGGTTGAAAGAGCCTTTTATCAGGATATAAGTGGGAGGACCCCAAAAGGATCTGGCGCCATATATAAGGCTAATACATGGAGTACATTCCAGAGACATCAGTGTATATATTGGGGGTCACACTTTAGAATTGACAGGCGCGGCAAAACATCTCAACGGAAACTTTATCATTTAAATTCTAATACTATTAGAGAAACTAGTACATCAATTTCGTGACAGATCTTCATCAAAGTATTCCTAAACAATAGGACAAAGGGATTGAAAAACTTACATATAACAAAGGCCTTATATCTTTCTTTATATACACGTTTACTTTGAGCTATTCTGTCTCCATAAAGTTATACTTATTTTGAGTGGTATCCTAACTGTGAGAATCTTGCCCTGATGTAAATCCAATTGCAATAATATGGTGCTCACTAAATTGGTCACTTCTAACACTACTATAGAATTGGTATTCAACATAAGTCAAAATTTAAGTTCTCTTTTCCAGCGGCTTAGAAGACAGGTACCCTCATCAGCTTAGTGACTTTAGAGAACTCAGTTAGAACTATTTTTACATTAGCGGTTTAAATAATGAGGGAATAACGCTCCCATCATGGAACACATCACTGTAGGGCCTTTAGCCTCTCAGCTTCTAGTCTGGATGGCTAATGTACCCAAAAAATATGTTGATGAAGTCAAAAAATGGATAATTTAAATGTACCTCCTGTCCACCAATGGCATCAATGAAGCCCGTTATTAAACGTTTAGGGATTAATTAAATCAAGATTAAATACTTAAAAATTATTACTTGTTTTAGACAATGACAATATCTGTTATGACTAAGAAGATTGCTACTAAGTTGCAGATTATTGAAATGATTGCCGCTAGTTATATCCATTTATTCACTATACCATGCGGATCCTATCTTGACAGCTTATTCTAATAAACAGATTGGTTGAGTTTGCAAAAACTCAGCGTTAAGATAACCAACAATTGTTAGCTTATTAAATGGAAAATTTCTGGGAGTTCCATGCAGTCATCTTACATGACTAACACCTGGAAGCAAAGCTAATTAATGAGTGGATAAATTAGCAAATTAGTTGAGCAGCAATAAGGCCCATATTACATCGATGAATCCCCCCCTTGGGTTGGGACCATCTAGTACTAAAAAAAATAAGGCCCATATTATAAGCAAAATATATCGGACCACTGCAGAGTATCTTTGCAATGGGTGGTAGATGTAACCCACCACCATGGACAGTTCAAGAAATACTTAAGATCAGAGGTTGAGAATCGTACAATTTTGTGGGCTGCTGACCAAGAGTCTATGCCCAGATAGGTCACATAATAAACCAGTTAGTGGAAGAGTTGGACCATCATCTTTGTCACCTTTTGGATGATGTGATTGATCATAACATCCAAATTCAGGATCTTGAGTGGAAAGCTGAGGATGTCAAAGGAATGATCAGCGCCATCAAATTAGCTTTAAATGTGCTACACAATTTTTTGATGCATACACTAAGAATTTTTCTTGCTAGTTGACATATTGCAGATTTTAATCTTGAAAATAGCACATTTCACTGAGGAGAATGGTGCATATTAAGTTTGCAACAAATAGTGAAATTACGTTAATTAAAATTGGAACTGAAGATTTCCTAATTTAAAAGGTTATAATGGATGTAGAAAAAGTAAAACAAAAGTATTAGCTTACAATAAAATTTAGATGAATATAGATTTAAGATCCTTTATCACTTAATTTTATATATATATAGATTCTTTGGGAACCCAATGTTGAGGCTATTTCCTAGGTACCTCTCAACTAAGAACTTTAACCTCCGTTGGTGTCAAACCCTGATTTCAAGGCTCAACCAACTTATTTTGTCAAAAGTGATGATTCACTATTGACACCCTATCGTAAGACATAGGATTGGAGAAAATTGGTACTTTTTGATAATTAACCTCATTGTTAGTTGGTAAATTCTGTCCTGATGATGAGTAAATCTGATTCCCTCAAAGTTTGACTTTAACATAGTAGATTTCGACTCTTTACCTTCATGAATCTTGACAATGCCCCCTCAAGATCCTGTCATAGAGGGACATAAGGGCATAGAAAGCTACTATGAATGCAATTAGTAACAGTACCTTGGTAATGTCTGTAATAAAACATTCGGATACAACATTGTAAATATCCTTTAAAGGGTCCAGACTAATATACTTTAAGCTTATTTGTTTGACCTCCAGCACAGCTATGATAAAAGAAGACTAGACTTCCTAAATGATAAACTGGTAGAGCTGGGTGGCGCAGATTTATTTACTTGTTTCCTGCGAAGTAGTAAATATAATTACATCAGTGGCATTTACTTGCAACTGAATTATGTCATCATCCATATTTATCATCACAAGATCTGAATTTTCAGGAGCTGAACCTTCTAATAAAAGTTGAACTGTACTTGGTATTCTTGGTTCTCATCCATATAAAGCTTGAAATGAATACATTCTAATTAGGCAATGATAATGGTTTGATAAGCTAGTATGGCAGCGGGTAGATATAGACTCTCTTGCATTGGATCAGTAACTTCCTATTATTATCAAAATAGGGACTAGCGTACCATTAGCTCGCTCTACCATTTTATTAGTGGAGGGATTATATATAGCTGAAAAAGTCTGTTTTATGTTAAAGGATGAATTAATCCTTGAACTATTTGAGCATTGAAATTAGCCCATATCAGAAAGGAAGATCCGTGGGAAACAATGTTGAGCATATTTTAAGTGAAATAAAAATAAAGTGGTAGCTTTGTAGTGAATGGTAAGATATAGCTTTCACCATTTTTGTTAAATGATCAATAGTTAATAACATATACTAATGTACATGTAAGCCTGTTGGTAATGACCCAACTAAATCTACACTTGTAATGCTAAATGATCCTGATGGAGCTGCCACTTGGTATTGATATTTTTGACTGACTTAATCTTGCTCATGACAATTTAAGCAGGCATCTATTACCTCTTGTATCTTTTCTAACATAAAATCCCATAGTAACGTTTACATTACCAATCAAATGTTTTTTAGCTCCACCACGGCCAACAGTGGTATGACCCTCTAAGGTAATATCTGTCCAAGATGAAGGCGTATATAAGGTAACCATTTTTCCATCAATATTTTTGTATAACAATCCTTCTTGGATTTGCGCGTGGTAGTCATTACTTGTACTCATATTAATTTGAAATTTTCTAACCCCCATAACTCAGGGCGTCCTATTAGATCATAAACCTGATAAGTCTTAGGTATTACAATGGCCTAAACTGGCATTCGAGCTAAATCATCTGCATTTGATGGATAGCTCCAGCATGGTGCTCAATAGAGAAATAATGATTTTGTAAGCAAAGGGCCAAACATGCTAACTGTCCATTGGGGTCTTTCATTTGCTGCAGCTGCCATAATGAGGCATGATTGGTGACTAAAGTAAAATAAGTTCCATACTGGTAAGGACAGAACTTCATAATAGTTAACTGGACAGCCATGCATTCCTGCTCAGTTACACTATAATTTCTCCCCACCTTACTTAGAGTTTAAGTGTAGTAGCCAACTGGATGATCTACAATATCATAATCCTGTTGAGCGAGGATTACTCCCACTGTGATATCACTGACACTATAAACAAAATAAAAGTTTTATCAAACTAGGACATAATAAAATGAGCTGAGTGCATAAGGCAGTCCTGAGCGAGTTGAGAGCTTGTTCTTGTTCAGAGTTCCATTCAGACGGCAATCCTTATTGTAGTAGATAAATCAAGGGTTCTGATAACATAGCAGATCTATGAATAAAATGTCAGTAGTATCCCACCATCACTCAAAGCACATTATAACTCTTAAACTAGCAGTCTGGGACATATTTTTAATTGCTTTAACCTTATCAGGAAGAGGTTAATTTCCTTCCTTTGATACCTGATGCCTAAGAAACTCCATTTTTACTCTAAAAAAGAACACTCGGTATTAACTTGAGCGAAGCTTGACTGAGTCGATTAAATACCTCCCTTAAAAGCTTTAGATGATCAGAGAATTTTTGAAAAAATGGTATATCATTTAGATATACTAGAACACAGGCCATCTTGAGATCTCATATAAGTCCATCCATATCTCTTTGGAAGGTTGCTGGAGCATTTTAGATCCCTTGGGGAATCCTTGTAGACTCAAAAAAACCTTCATTAGCTATCAAGGCACACTTATCTATAAGCTCAGGGCTAACTCTATTTGCCAGTAACCACTTGCTAAGTCCATGGCAGAAAGATATTTAGCGCCAACTAATAGTCTCATTGAATCATCAATTCTGGGTAAGGGTTAACTATATTATTTAGCAACTGAACCCAACCTCTGATAATCCATTACTAAGCGATGTCTTTCTTCCTTCATAAGCACTAACAGAAGTGGAGAAGCCCAGTGACTTTAAGAGGGTACTAGTAAACCTGGCTCGAGTAATTGTTTAAGTTCAGTAGTTACTTGCGCCTCTTTAATCTTACTTTTTTGATTAAGACAAGATTTGAAAAGGGGAAATCTTCTGATTCAACAGTATGTGGTACTCCCTCCACCTTTTAGAGTCATATGTGGCAAAAGAGAATAGGTCATCATACTCATCAAAAAAATAATACTTGAGCCTTAAGGTTCTGAGGTAAATCCTTTACAAAGGAACATTAACAGTAATAGTTGTCAGATGGATCTCCATGTCCAAAATCGCGGAGACTTTCCAAAAGCCTTGAGTGAATCAACCTTAAGGATAGGTAACATTGAATAAAGGCAACAGGTGTATTGAGACCTATAGTCTGAGCTTTATTCGTCAGGGTTTCCAATAGTACAGACTGACCTACATAAGCTGGATCTAAGATTTCAGGGCATGGTAAAACCTCTCTGATTGAGGGGCTTTTAACCCCCCTTATTTCCAATTAAGTATGATTATGGATATGAATAAATACCTTGTTATCAACAATGATTTGAGAAATTTGAGGTACCACAACTGATTTTGGAGAGTATAATGGCATTCCTTCCTTTCCTTCTACCACAGCAGGAGAAAATTCAAATCTGGATCCTCTAAAATAATTATTTATTTGCTCAACTTTCTTATTGGTTTTCAAGATAAATTTTATAACTTTATTTTCATTGCGTTGATCTTTTTTGGACTCTAACTTCAATGGTACTCTATGTCCACGGAGGGAAAGAAATGTTCATAGTAATGTACTATAGCAAAATAATCCTTTTAAAATTGAGTACTTATCAGATCATAACTTGTATTATCAAAAGCTACAGATGGAGCAGGTATATAACTTTCCAATTTTTACAGGATGGGATGAGTATGCACCTATGGTTCTGGTATAGTATGGCCAGCAGTGCTATACTACATATAATGTGGAAGGTCTGGTGCAACTTTGATACTCTTTATTAACTTGGAAGATATAACATTGACAGGAGAGCTACTGTCGTTGATAACCATAACGATATCTTATATACCTTGACTGGGACTCAGGTAACTGTACTTACAAATGAGATGGAAAAGTTAATAACATAGGTAACTCATCCAAGAAAGAATAAGAAGTATAATCTTTATTAGCTTCTTTCAACTCTTGCTAAATCATTTCCATAGACTGAGTATCATCATCAATTAAGTGGTCTGGATTAGGCATAGATTTCTGGTTAGAATGAAGAGCCTTCTTTTTCATGCTGGCTTTTCTTTTGACTCCTCACCAGCTTTTCTTTTATAAGATTGTTTTGCATTATGACGTAATCCCTTTTAATAACTGCATATAGGAAGGTAATCTTTTCTTGCTTAAAGGGCTTGTACATGAGTTTGATTATACAAAGTTGGCGGGGTGAAGGCTTAGTAAGAATAGGAGTAGGAATTGCATTATACGCCTCTTTAAATTTTCAAATATCGGAAATTTTCTCTCAAAACCAATCAATTGTAATTGAATAGTAGGTTGGACTTCCAATGCTGAAATAACTACTGAATTGGCATCATCAACAGTAATCTGATTAGTGGTAACTAAAGGTTGGGCTGTTGAATAAATTTACTAGCAAATTCAAATATAGCTTCTCCTTTACTTAAACAAATGGCCTTAAATCTTGTTTTTGGTTGTAAAAGAGATTAATAACTTACAAATTCTTGTACTAGAGAAGTCCGCACCTGATCCCAAGTTTGGCATTCTTTAAGGCGAGGCGTAATGATTTCCCATGCATCACTATTTAAGCAACGATGAATCTTTAACCTCTTTGCGATCAGTTTCTTCTTCCATAAGAACTTTTATAGGTTTAAAAGAAAGAGGCGATGCTCTCTTCCCCGGGTATATACTTCACTTGAAAGTGAGGCTTAAAATTATTATTATAAGAAGGAACTGAGTGAGTATTAACACTAATATTAGGTGAGGTCTCAGATACTTCAGTCTCAGGATAATCACGGTGAACATTCTGATCTAATTGACGTCTCAGCTGATCAATATTATCTTGAATTTCTCTCGAGAACCGACCAAATCTAGTATTCTAACTCAGAGTCAAGCTGAGTTCAAAGGGCTTGTAGTTCATGTTGTTGAGAATCAAGACGAGATTTACATCTGCTAACGTGTATAACTGTTTCTGCATACTTTGGTTCATCTTATCTAGTTGATCATCAGTAACTTGAGTAATGCATGTAGATTGCTTAATTCACCAGATAATGCATCTAGGGTTAATCAAAGACTTATAGTCTGTCCATCCAGTTGAATCTTAGTAGCCCTAGAAACATTGGTCAACTGAAAATGAAGAGTAGATAGAAAGGACAGGTGTTTAACTCTGTCTGGACCATAATCATAAAAAGGTGCAGGGGTTCCAAGAGGTCCAGCGGGCCCAGAAGGGCCCTGTCCTCCATGAATAGGCTCTTTAACAGATAAACCTTGGCCTCTTTGTCACAAAGATTAGAGTTGAGTTTCCAATAAAACTACACCTTGATTCCAATAAAATTAATCGTTAAGCTGATAATCACTGATATGACTAAACTAATCTTAACTTCAATAACATAAGTTTGTAATATTTGACTTATATAGTTGTATATATAATTGGGAAAAAATTCATACAACTGAATAATTTGTACGCAGATCTCATTAATAAAGCGACAATTACCCATTATTGCCACTCTGTTATCTTGCACAAAGTCAGAGGAAACTTCAAAAAATTATTTACATTGGTATGTAACTCTTGAATTAATCTAAATAAGTGTAAAAGTTCATGATGGTGCATGCCTACAATTTGGAATAAATAGTGTAGAACAGGATGTAAAAAGAACTGAAGATAATAATTAACTCCTGCTGTCAATACAGTAGAGGGTAACTGAGAAGAGATAAATAAATCTCTCATAGTAGTGGGTTCAGCAGTGACTTAAGTGCGGAGTGGGTCCAAATTCCAGCATAATTACCCTCCAATACTTGCTGGACAGTATCACTGATATTGTCAATACGTAGGCGATATTGTTTTGGATTTATAATGGGTAAAACAAACTCAAAAGAAGCTCTAAAGTGTAAAACCTCAGGTTGCAGGGAATGCATCTCTAATTTTAAATTATTGATTTATCGAGTCACACTTCCAGACCTATTATCAGAACCATCTTGATTAATTTCTTCCATTTTGTGATATATAGTTTGCAATTTGCAACGACTCAGGTGCACCCTACAGTGAGCAATAATTATTAAATTTCATGATAAATAGCGAAATTCACTAATTTATTTAATTTAGGACTGAAGTTGTCCTAATTTAAAGTTGCCTTGGATTTAAAAAAACTAGAACGAAAGTATCATCACATGGCAAAAATTTAGATAAAATTAGTTTCAAGATCCTTTTTTTAAAATTATATACTTATAGGTTTGGTGGGAACCCAATGTTGAGGCGATTTTTTAGGTACTCTCAACTTAAAATCTTTACCCTCTGTTGGTGTCAACCCCCAATTTTGAGGTTCACCCAGCTGGATTCATCATAAACAACGATTCTCTATTAACATACTGTTGTTAGACATAGGATTGAAGAAAATCGGCCTTTTTAAATAAGATTCCTCATTTTCAGTTGGTAAATTTTGCCCTGACGATAATTAAAGCTAATTCTCTTCAAAGTTTGACTAACATAGTAAATTTAAGCCCTTTAACATCGCAAATCCTGACATTGCATCACAGGCCAGGCTTAAAAAATGGTATTAAAGCTGTGGAGTTCAAAAAAACTAAAGACTAAGCGTTAGTATCTCTCCAACAAGGTTGACAAGTTCTAAGATGGAATCAGGTGTAATCTTTTTAGATGTCATCATGCCCTCCCACAAGAAAATCAAAAAATCTTTACTTGACGCACACAAACCTGGTCCAACAAACTCAGAATCTGAAGGAAAGAGACACCCATTGGGAAACATATGTCAGCAGTTCTAATTTTTTTCTTCCACCCTTGAAATATTGACTACACTGCTGTCTCAAAAAACCACATACATACTGCTTCAACTGCCCAATTAACCACAATAGCACACCAGCTTGCTTTGCGCCAACCTTTAGCCCATTACACCAACTCACTCAATCTTTTGGCTCATGAATTTGCAATACTGACATCCCACCCACCTCACAGGGCCTCAGTCAAGTAAACAAGGACACCAGTAGTTACTATATCAACCCCACTAATTTAATAAAGTTAAACAATAAAAGGAATATACGCATATCCTTGTTGCTGTTAAAGATCAGTATGGATGGCGCGAGCAATAGGGCTAATTTGGACACGCTAATGAACCATTATAAAGGAAAGTCAAGAACTGGCGATTCCAAAAACTAGAAATTCAAGGCTGCCAGATTAGAACAAGAAGTCTGTAATCATAAAAGAGTTCAGAGGGGCGGATATGTTGACCACCTGAAAGACCGCCTTCTTATAAAATATCTTAAGAAGAATGAACAGATTTTATATTTTGCAAACTACTTCTACCTTGAGCCACATGTGTTATATGATGCAAAGGTTAAACAATTATAACGCACTAATCGCCTTATGCAACGCCTAAATCCTACAAAAAGATTTATTTATTTATGCTACCTGTATAAAACAATAAACATAATGTATTGAAAATGTGATTTGCTTCCACCAATGCAGTGTTATCTTTGATGCACCCAATAAGGAGTATCATGATAAATAAGTCTACCAAAACAAGCAGCCTTGGCAGGAAATTAAGATGAACTTCACAAACACACAGGGGTTAATAAAACTGACATACAATATATAATGCGCCACTTATGTGGCATTAAAGGGCATTATGCTAGCCAGTACAATGATATGGTGGCCAAGCCAAGGTGCACCACATGTGGAAACAGGTAACAAATACTAAAGAAATGAGTATTTTTATTAGAAAGGAAAATCTACATCTTGAGAAGCTTAACTTATTCTTGGAGAAACACACTGCACCATGACGCCCCCAACGCTTCAATTATTAATTGTTAATGATGTATTAACAGTTATTAACTGCTCAAATCAAAAGAAGTATATAGGACAGGTTGCGGAGGAGGTATCAGAACCATACATGGAGCAGCTGGAGTTGTAAAACTTACCAGTTGCCTCTGACAATATGCCAAAACTAGAAGAGGTCAACGTGGTCAGCCCTATCAAAAAAAGAGAACATCCCCCAACTCTTCAAGAAGCTACAGTCTTATCTGGGACAGGTTAACAAGCATGGAGTCCACTAAATAAATACTGATGATTACTATTATGCATTTACATATATTACCACAAGAGTAGGCAAGGTATGGGTCAATGCTATAATAGATAGCGGGGCGCCCATCATTAAAGTATCAATTAAGTTAGTCAAAAAACTTAGACTATCTCTGGATCTTGATTACCGCAAAAAATATGGAGATTTGAGACCAGATTTAACTACTTTGTTAGGCTTACATTGTGCTGTTTGTTTTTGATCTATAGTCATACTGGCTCCTACAATTGTATTACCAAATTACATACTATCATATTTTCATTGAAACTACCTTGTGAGTACCTATGGATTCAAAACCGATATTTAGGGAGTGCATAGAAATTTTTTGCCATAAACTCCTGATATATTACAGAAGCAGAATCTTTCAGACTGAGGGTCAAGCTCTAGTATTTGTAAACCTAGATTTTAAGTATTGGATTGTACAAATCACATACAAAAAGTGGCATAGTCAAACCAGATATTAACTGCATCATATTCTCAAATCAGAAAGGAAATCTCTTAGGGCTGGCCGCCGCCTGACTGCAACTCTCAGCCACCAAGTCATAATAAATATGGATATCAAGTTGTTTATACTTACATGCTTATCAGTGACTTTTTACAACCTTCAACTGATCACACAAAGAATCTGTTGTAGCGCCTGGGCTTATCCTTATGGATCAAAGAGTTCAGCGTTTTACTAGCCAGTATTTAAACTACCCACATCAGGTACAATGACATTAATTTTTTTACCTTCCTTCATATTCTAGTTCAGGAGAAATGCAAGGCATACATGAGTTTGGTAGCTGGAAGATTTCAGACTAGAAGAGGAGAGCTACAATACCATCTTCTCATTAATACCTTATAAATCTTTAGATGGCCGAACTGAATGCAAAAAGATTAGGCCATGGCTCTGTTTCATAATTTTAAGGAATCTCTGTAATGGACGACTTTAAATTGGGATGCAACTAGTATGTATCATAATATTGACACAGGTAACACCTGCAGTTCACCTCCATCATATCCATTGGTCCAAGGCGGCGGATGAAGTCAATAATGAGGAAATTTATTAGCTGATCCAAAAAGGCATGCTGCTATCATGTATGAGCTCATGTCATCCCCATGTTAATAATAGGAAAAAATAGATCTTGTTGCAGACTAACTTACCAAAGAGGCTCAATAGTATAGCAAAAAAGGATTATTTTCCTCTTCTGATAATTAACGATGTGCTCAACCAACTAGGAGGAGTAAAATACTTCTCCGCCATGGGTCTAATTTCTATTTACTTGCAGATAGAGTTACGCCAAGAAGAACATGAGAAATGCACTACAATAATAAACTAAAAGGCTGTTTCAACCTATGATGATGTCCAAGATCTTACTAACGCCCCTGCTACCTTCCTCAGGCCATGGAATTCATATTGGCAATCGTAAAATTTCTTGCATCTTGGTGTACTTGGACAACATAACCATTTTTCAAGAACATTCAGTAAGCACACACAATACCTGGAGGAAAACTTACAATGTTATGCTTTTAATCTTAAAATCAAGCCTTTGAGATATAATTTCTTCCTGGATCAGCTTAAGTACTTAACTTTGTTATTTGTAACCAGGTCTACGGCCCCAGATGGCCAAAGTAGATTTTATTGAGAATGATGAAGAAACCAACCAGAAAGCAGGACACCCAAGTCTTCTACCTATGGTCAGTATTATTGGTGCTTCATAGAGAATTTTAACATAGTAGTGGAACCTTAATATCACCTCAATAACAGGACTCAATTTGAGTGGACAATAAACTTTCAGCTTGTTTAGGTCAACTTTGTACATGTCTCGCCTCAGAACTTATCAAATCCAAATTTAGACAAGCTGTTTATATTCAAACAGATGCATCCTTTACCGCCATAGGGGATGTTCTGTCTCAGCTCAATGATGAGGGAGTAGAGCATTCTGTAGCTTTTGCAGCCGCATGTTAGTCAAGTATGAGAAACTTACACTGTGATGAGAATAAGTGCTTAGTGGTGATTTACACATGCAAACAGTCTAGAGTTATATATGGAGTGTACTATAAAGTGGTATCCAAACACTCTTCCCTCAGATGGCTGAAAAATCTCATGGATCCATAATGATGACTCGCCAACTGGACATTAAAATTGAGGACATATGATTGTAGAATTTAGCATCAGCATGGCGCAAAAAGACCAGAACACTGATGGACTTTCTTTGCTTCCCACCGTCATGCTGACTGCTGGCATGGAAGATAGTTTTTATGATAAAATTTGAAACCAAAAACATGATAACAAACCAGAGGAGGACAACGCGCTCTGGACTGACTAATGAAGAACATTGTTATTAAGGACTAAAGATAATCAATGTAATATAAGGTCACAAATATCTGATACTAGGAACAACTATGTAAAGAGATCTGATTATTAGCCCAAAAGGCCACGGATCACAGAGAATCAAAGAAGAGATACAAGCAGCTGAAGTAATACTGCCTCTGGGAAACGATGTACTTTGATATTCACAAGGCCATCGGCTGTTGTAGGGGGTGTCAAATAGAGGTACCATACTGTAATGTAACTCATATTGATTGGATAAACCTAGCTTCAATTTTACAATCATTTCATTTGACGTTGTGGGACTGCTACATGCCAGTAGTAGTCATTTTGAATATTATGATAGCTATCAACCACCTTACAAAATGTCGTTGATTCTAAGCCAATCAGAGACCTGGGGACTAAGATGACCACCAATTTATTCTAGAAATTATTATTTACAAACCGGGTGGCCTCAATTCATCCTGATGGACAATGGTATCAACTTCGCCTCACAGGAGATTGCTAAGCTTAACAAATTGGTGGGGGTTTAAGGGGCCCTGTCAACTTCTTATCACCCCAAACAAATGGCGTTATTGAGAAGGATAAAATACTATAATTGGCATAAATTAGAAGTTAAAGTCAGACAAATCATCAAGTTGAATACACTTCCTACCATCCAAAGTCTTTGCATAACAACAATTTATATCAATTGTCCACGGTAAAGATTGACATTCCAACTATTGTATGGGAGACAACCCGCCTTGCCCCCAATTCTATACTCTTGAATTCATTAAGAGGGAATGACTCCTGGCCAAAATTAAGATCTCACACAAATGTTATCCAGATCCATACAGAGGCTTACTACAATGTGCTGGCCCAGAAGATCAGATGTAGAGAGCATGGCAACTGGAATGAGACCTTTCAACTTGTTTTATCATGAAAAGCGGGTGTTTTATCATGGTATGCATGAGTTTTGGTAGGACTAATAAGCTAGGAAAATCTGGAAGGGTCCATTTAAGATTATAGAGAAAATGTCAATCAATACATACAAAATAAAGGACCCTGTCAAGGAGCGCATCATTAGTCGAGTGCATGCTAAATTATTGAAGTGATTATAGCAGGGCGCTGAGGCACCAATTACCAACAATTCATGACTTAACTGCCATTTGCTGGAAAATTGCCAATATCCTATGTTTGGTCAGATAGGGAAGTGTTGAGAATTGGATTTGACCAAACATATACATTGACTCCAATAATAACACTCTAATGCCTTTTAAATCTCACCACTGCCCAACTGATTTCTCCTGTGAATATGAGTACTACCTAATATTACCTTGCACCGCTATCTGTGTCTCTTGGTACATCAATGCCCTTAAATACGCTGTCAGACATCCCACTGTTACCTTCTGACCCAAAATATAAATGTTACAAATTACATCGCCATACTATTTCTATTTCTACAGAAGATTCCTATTAAATTGACATCAGACATCAAACACCCCATTCCAGTTTCATTCCCTAAATTAATAATTCTTTAATTACTCAGTAATTCCACTATAAACCTTTCCACTGACTAATATTTTCCATACCCTAAGGAAGCCTACCTGGCCTTTGCCTAATGACCAGCAAATCCCAGGTGGCGTCAAGAGCCTATTAGCAGGCTAAAAATGGGAAGACCACAGAAGGATCAGGCGTCATAGAGAACAATTATACACGGAGTACATTCCAGAGGCCTCAGTATATTGGGGTCACACGATGGAAATGGCAGACATAACCACACAATTCAATTTAAACATAAAACAAACTAATTCTGCTGCTCTTAGAAAATTAAGATTTCATCTTCATGACTTATCCTCAACGCTGGAAGTACTAACGAGACTACAGCAGGATTGAAGAACTTACACTTAATAAAGGCCTATATCTTGCCTTTGTATACGTATACTTTGAAGTATTTTATCTCCATACAGCTATACCTAATTGATTGCTATTCTACTTAGCAAATCTTTCCCTGATGAAATTCCAATTACAACGTCCTCACTGGCCTTACTTCTTTAGAGATTGATCTTATGGTCTGGTAGGATAACCGCAGAGCTGGGCACCGGATATCCAGATGCTCATGTGAATTTTTATAGACTTACAGATACACCCAAATCCTTAAAAATGAATTTATGCTAAATTAATATGATTAGCTGATTAAATTGACCGGTTCTAATTTTACTGATGTATTTTAGGGTAATTTAAATAGTGTAAATAGAGCTGTCAAGACCTACAATGGCAAAGCATACGTTTTTACTAAGATTAATTAATAGACTCAAATAAATTAAACTTGATGCCTGGCTTTAGATTGGCATTATATCCGCTAAATTCTAAATACCAAAATCAGTTAAAGATGTTTTTGGACATTTAAGTATGATTAGCTTAAAATTGAACTACCCACCAGACTACACGTGCATTAATAGATTATCCTTACAGCAAATTTCTCGATTAAATGGTTATATTACTTATATGTCCTTTGAAAGCCAAAGGTGCTCTGTTTCTGTTTAGACATGCACTTACATAATATGGAATCCCTATAGTTTTATTTTAAGGCTTTATCTTATATTTACTTTGTAGTAGTTTGGGATCTAAACCTTGATTTAAAACTCAATCATATTTTTGATGCCATAATGGTCCTTCCAAAATTAAGGCACCAGAAACAACCAAATGGCACGCTACCATTTACTTAAAAGTTATCATAGATTTTCTTTGAGGTATAGGGATTAATTATATTCAATTTATTAGTCTACCAGTTGTTGAAAATTTTTTGGCCACACTATCCAGATATGACTAGATAATTGTGTAACTGCAAAAAAACTAATTTGACTATCTTGATAATAACCTAATCATTTTAGTAACAGATTGGTAACTAACTAAATGGGCACAACTCTGATTATAGTATATTAATAATATGGATATCAGTTGGTTTTAAAGTTGGGATCAAATTACAATATTGATGCCATTTAATTTTTATTCAGAAGAAATTATTAACAATATTTGTATATAAATTGAGTTATTGGCTTGTATAGTTAAAAATTAGTTTATATATCTAATTAATTGGTCTGAGGCACAATAGTTAAGGGTGCTCAGTTAAAGTTATCAAAGATTGTAACGCTTAGCTTGATGATAGCTATTAAAATGCCTAAGCAATGTGGCCTTCTGAAAAAGTAATTTGACACATTACTAAGCATGGTTGATAGTTAGCCAAGTGTAATTTACTGAGGCTAACTAAAGCTTTGGAACGCGCTTTTTTTGGAGTCATCCTGATGGATTGTGCACTTAGTAATGATAATTTCTGTACAAAAAGAATTTTTTAGAAAAATCAATCATTGTGAGTATGATTCCTTTTGGGAACATGTTGTTGAAGAAGAATGAATTCTAGATTAAAGTGCAACCAATAAGTTGATCACCAAGTTTTCAAAAAGTTCCTAGTATTTAAATTTCCATAGCTTTATTATATAAATATAGTTTTGTAATTCTAAATAGTCATTATGGTTTTCTTCTTTTTGAAGGGTGAAAAATTCTTCCTTGTCTATTTCTCAGTTACCATGTGTGAGTTAATAGCACTTATAAGTAAGAAAATATATGAGTGAGGTTGAATTACTCATATAGAAGATTTGACTGGCTAATTGTCTTCAAAGCTCTTTCATCTTCCTTATTTATTACACCCCAATAAAAATAAATCTGTGAAGTAAATTTTTGAAACGTCTACACCAAGTGAGATACCATCAGATAAAAAATGTTCCTCTTTCCAGGGTCTTTATAGACAATTATCCAGCTATACTTATAATACAACTTCTGTCATGAAAGACAATTGCAAAAATAGACAACCACTCATTTACTTGATTAGTGGATTACTCAATCTCAGGCTCTAGCTTTAGATATACATCTCTACTGTAAGTCCTGAGGCACAAACACTTATCCTGGATAGGTATCAGTACCCTTTCAGTCTAAGAGGGGTCCCTAGGTCCAAACAACCTCTGTCTCACCTAAGCAATCTGGCTCACGTGGTGGATAAGCAATGGGTTACTGCCCTAATACTCAAGGAAACCCTCTCTACACCTCCCTTCCTCATATATCTTATTGGGAAAATAGGAGGGGCTTTAAGAGAGGTTGGGCAATCCAAGGGCCATCATCAGGGCTCAGAGACTCATCCCACCCCTGTCCCATTATCCAAAACCCCCAAAAAAGGGGTAAAATAGTTAAAGACCTGATTCCCCAATAATGGGTCAGCTAAGCCAAATTGGGTCACCCACTTTTTGAATTAATGGATTAATGATCAATGTTTATTTAGACAATTGACCTCCAGATTGACGTGAGCAACACATTATGCCAGAAAAAATTCTGGTGGAGCTGGATACATGGACTGTCTGCCCCAAACAAACTGGTGACAGGTCAGGACTATTGTTTTGAACTGGCCCAAAACCTGAGAGGAGGTCATCAAAATTTTCAAGAATTTGTCTGAAGCTTTAGCAACCCCTTGACTTACCAACCCTTTATCCAATCAGATCCCACTGCTGGTACCCTCAGGCTCAATCCAGCCAAGCCCCTCCTCAACCTTGCCCCATTTTCAAAAACAACGACCCCCTAGAGTCTGTTATCAGTTCATTTATATTTCTGTAATTAAGCTTAAAGAAAACCCTCTCTGAGTCAGTCTATCACAGATACCATCCAACACATTATAAGGTTTCCCCTATCATTTTGGAGAAGCACGCCACCATTTGCATTGGTGTCCCAACAATTTTCAATTTGCTCTCCACTCACTTGACCCTGCCACCTGGTGGGTCATCATTACCTTCTTTAAAAAATGTCCCAGACAGCAGGTACCCATCTTTCTGCACCTGCTCATTTCAGCTTTTTCAAGACCACCCTGCTGACCCGCCACTGGTTTGGCGTTCCCATACATCCAGTAAAGAATTGACAGGTTGACTCTGCCCCATTACCAGTGGGTTTGATACAACCATCTAGTTGATTTGTCAAAAACTTATTTATCCAAGTGGCCTGGAGCACCCCTTCAGAGGGAGCTCAGCACTATCACTATGCATGACCTCAATCCTCAGTCCTTTCCTGGTGCCAACCTATAAGGAAACCCTAATCTCATCAACGTGTGGAGGCCTTTCCCAGGTCCTCAATGGAATGTGATACACCCTGGTTTAACTCATCCTGTTCATTTAATGATTAGACTGTAACCCTCCCTCTTGAGAGATCACAGCAGTATGCTAAGGTCTTGACCTGCCTCCCAGTTATGCAGATATCTCATTCAAAGGTCAGCATTCACAGAACCCCAAGGAGTTGTCATCCTCACTGTCTCTTCCACACATGGGGGTGCTCCCGCAAGACCTGTGGTTATCCCCATAACATCCATTTTGGTTTTCCTTGGAGGCTTTTATACGTTTTTAAACTTCAACTACCCTCACTTAAATGCTTGAGCTCCACTATTTAGAGTCTCTGGACTGCAGTGTCAATGGTATACATGATTCTACACTGGGCCTTCACACACCCAGACTAGAAGCCCAGTCTAATTATCATCTGCCGCTTCCTTGATATCTATCATGTAAATTCATAAATTGGGAAATCTACACTATCCTTTTTCTTCCAACCTTCAAAGTTATATATTTAGTATTTTCTTAAAACATTGACCTGAGTCTTAACAGGCTGCATAATTGTAGATTTATAAGGTAAATATGAAGTTTATAAAAGCTAGATCATATTACACCCCTTCTAATATAACACAATGACTTATATAATTAAGATTACTTAAAAAGTTCTTATCCTTTGTTTTCTGAAAGAACTAGAGGATTGCTTTTAGATTAAAGAAGCCTTACTCTCTATGTAAAGATAATTCTGTGACATTGTTTAAAATAGTTTGATAGTAACAACTATATGTCCGATTAGATTACTTTGAGAAACACAAATGCAAGTCTATGATTTATGAATCTTATTTTTAGTTTAATTAAAAACTTTTAGGACTGTTTATTAGTGTTAAACGAAAACTAAGTTCTTAAATGTTGAAGGAGTTTCAAGTGAGATTATTGATTAGTTATAATACCTCTCAGCTTTAATTTTTGTCTTTAAAACTTTAAAATAAATTATAACAATAGATATATAAACAAAATATGACATGGTACCAGAGCTGCAAGTATTTTGTATTTATATTCTTGAATCCTTTGTGAAAATTGTAACTAATAAATTTCATAGTCCTGTGTTTTTATAAGCTAAACCCTAGATTGGTAATTTTTTTGCTGCTTGCGTTTTTACTGCCACTAATAAAATCAGTACCATAAGCTTTGTTCTTGAGTTTTTGCAACTATCTTACCCTTATTAAAAAGGTCTAACAATAATTGTCCTTTTTAGTTTAATTGTATATATAATGCTTATTTAAACTTCTAAAAGACACATATACTCATTTATGGTCATATAAGCGCTACCTGGTTTGGATTTCTAACAGAATTTTCATCTAATCTATACTTCTAATTATTACAAATGTTAAATCAATGTTGCAGAAGATTAAGAGCAATGCGGAAGCCAAGAAAAGCTTAAACCGTTATTACCCCTAGTAAAAAAGTTTTTTTTCATCTTATCAGACCATTAACAAAATTTTGGCAATCACCGTGGGACCTCTCCAATAAAAATTTTTTTCATTATACAAAATATGGCTTACAGCTCCGGCTTATGGTATCTAAAATATTCTTTATTTCATAATTAGGTTTCTCTGTACCTTTTGTTCTAAGAGACATGTTTTCTGTTACTTAACCTTTCATTATAGTATTTTAGATATTTAAATTATTTATATAAATTTTGGAGCCTTCAGTATGTGCTAGTTCATAGGCAACATCTACTAGATCTATATACTGCATTGGCCAAGCGAAATTGGCCCTCACTTCATTGATTTACCAGCACTGTATCATTTTTAGCATTTGATATGACTTGATCTCCTGGTTGTAACTTCTGCCTCTATTGTGCGCCATCAATATGCCTTTATCTTAAGATTTCCAGTCATATATTCAAGGTTTATCCTATGTGCAGCAAGTATCTTCTTTTTATCTTGAGTTCCTTTTCAGCACCAAGCCACCAAATCTTATTGTTACCTCCTAGCATTTCCAAGTCTCAAACACAATTTTTAAAGAAAGGTGACATGTAATTAGAAACGTGACTTATATTCTTACTTTAAGATTAAGTCTTTTTAATATTTTTTAATTAAAAGTTGGGTCCTTCAAAGGATATTCAATTATTAGTTTAATGTAGCTCCAGTGGAAGCTCTTAGGGATCTTATTCCTTAAGGCAATCTTTCAACTGAAACAGCATCATTGAGGCATTTATATTCAAGTGAACAGGAAGGAAAATCTTCATTGAGACAGGAAAAAAAAATTAGTTATTTTTAACTAGGCAAAACTGAAGGTATCTTTATTGATTAAAAAAATGGTGATGATTATATTTTCAGGGGAAGTTTGGATCAAGTAGGATAAAAAACTAATGAAAACAAGATCAAGTTGTTATTGTAATTTTCTTATCAGTATGGCAGAATGCAAAGGTTTTTGGCATACTTAATCTTTCTTGATTGAGGAAGAAGATTCTGGAGATCTCCAAAAGGATATATCTTTGTCAGTTATTCAGCATCTTTTTCAGGAAATAGGTGGATTAAGAAAGGGTTCAGGATTTCAATCACTTATTTAGGAGTTCAATGTCCTTATCAATTTGGATATCTTTTAGGAACAGTTATCTCCATTGATCATGTTATGAACTTTTTCATGTTTAAATCTCACCCATGTCTGTGAAATTCCCAATAATTCCAACAATTTCCGCTTTAAGATTTTCAGAGGAGGATATGATATCAGAGAATCTGGCATGAACTCAATCTATGATGGAGCCCAAAATCACAGAGACTATATTTTCTGGTCCCTGATGATAGATCACTCAGTAAGGGCCTGACCATAGCGTGTCAAGTTTGTGGATCCACCCTCTGGGATGGTAATGGTAGAACAGGGCGAGGTCTTCTAACTGGTATTTGGCCAAAACTGGTTTCCTGGCACTGCTTCAGTCAGCTTCTCATTTGCATATAGTCCCCATGGAATTAACGGCTAGATCTTATAATCTGAATAACTCATTGGCCAGCCTTTGCATAGCTAGATAAGTTGTTTCCAGCGAGGAGGTTTCTAAAATGGGCTATACGCTTGAGGGCAAAATCAGCTCTCACCCTAAAGGGCTCAAATAGGTGTCATCTGAATTGTTAAATGGTAGCTAACATGATACACTAGCAAAGCCGCTGGAAGCTATTCATTTCACTGTGAAAGGTCAGATTGATCCATCTTGTGGAGGATGGTGACTAACATGCCATTAGCTTGCTCCACAGCCTTATTTGTAACAGGATGGTAGGTGACACTGAATGAGTGATAGTACCCATCAGTGAATTAAAATTGGAGATTATATGGGATATGCAGTTGTTCCATCATTAGATAACAAACCCTTTGTAATTCTATGATTGTTGAGGACCTGTCTAACTAAGAAGTAGCGGTCAATTTATAAGTAGTTGAGGCAGCAAAAATGGCCTTAAACCGTTTTTTAAAGTAATTAAACACTAGAATAATAATTTAATGACCATACATTGCCGTAGGTAAAGAACCAATAACATCAATGCTGATAGTAGTAAGTGGGGCGGTAGTTTCCTTGACTTGGTGTTATTACGGCGGATTGAGGCTTCTGGTTAGTGTGAGTGAGGAGAGATTTAATAAAATCTTAAAGGAACACAACCATCCCATCCCAATAGCAACGCTTCTGTAGCCATTAGTGGGTTTCTTTACAGCACAATGACCTACGGTCATATGAGCCTATAAAGCTTATTTTGTTATCTTGGACAGTCAGATATATGGTAGCTAAGAGGTCCCAAACTGCTTATACAACATTTTATACTTAATCTAAGTCTAATCAGTCATTCTTTTTTCTTTGACTGCCAGATGTTCTCAATTCTATTCCTCAGGTTTTGCAATAAGCTCATAAAATTTGGTCCTACTCAGAAGCACAGAGCATCAATACTGATAGCTGTGACAGACCATCAGCGTTTTGGTGTATTGTTCCCGTACTGTGGACAATTGGAAAATCATGACTATGGAGCTTAAAAGACCAATGGGCCAGTCACCCTCAGGATACTTCATCTGTTGTAGCCACCGTAGAGGAGGCATGGTACAACACTATGGTATTATAGTTCTCATATTAGAAGGGACTAAAGTGTTTAATAGCCAACAGTACAGCTAGACACTTGTGTTCCATTGCACAGTAATTATATTCTACACAAGTCAAGGTCTAACTAAAGTATGCTATAGGGTGATCAACTCAATTATTATCAAGATGGGCCAGATGGCCCCAGCTGTAAGGAGAGTGTCTATAACTCTCCTATACTCAGCGTGGTAGTGCATGGTGAACTGGCCCAATGCAGGAAACTAGTCGCAAGTAGTAAAGTTACTTGAGTTAAAAGAAAGTGCTTGAGCTATAATAACATAGGTTGAGAATGACTATTATTATAGGAAGTAACCAAAATGGAAACATGCGGTGCTCAGAGTGGTTAGGTATAGGTGCCCAAGGTTGGAGGGAACCTGGGAGGCCCAACGTTACATGGACAGATAGATTTATCGTAGTTATAATTAAATGGTTAATGTAGCGCCAGAAATCCATGAAGAGGTCTATGCACAGGATGGACTAAGTTAGCATAAGTAAAACGGCGTACTAGCAAAGGTTTTATTTTAAAGTTGAAGTTGACCAATGGGAGGATTGGTCTCAACATGAGAATTTTAAGTGAATTTTAGAAAACAATCAATTGATGGAAGTGGGTCTAAGCTGAAACGCACTAATAGTCGCATGCTTCCATTGGGCAATAAACTGTACTTAGTAATTGACTGAACTTGGGTAATTGATTGTAGAAGAAGCTGACCTGAACTGATAAATGATTAAAACTGAACAGGTTTTGAGACCCCTTCCACCTAAAAACTGATCAAAATCCGTTTCTATTTTATAAAACTGGTTCATTTCAATGCACCTTCTGTTATTCAGGGCTGAACTTCTCTTACTTCCCCATGACCAACCTGGACATACCTCGCCTTAACCCAGCGTAGATCCAAGGTATGCTTGAGTTCAGGGAAACGTGCCATCTTTACCTTCATGGCCTCCGGACATGCAGCTTTGTCCCTTGTATTAGTCCCCATGATTATGTCATTTTCCAGCCATGACATTACCCTCTCCTCCTTTTGGGGCTCCACCCCCCTCCAGGGGCTTGTGCCAGGGAAAAGTTCTTGTGGGTTGGGGCTCATGTAATAAATGGTAAAACCCCAATTCTGACTGCCGTATAATTGAACAATACTTCAGTGCACCAACAGTCAACCAAAGCAGCCTAACTGAGTAGGGAGAGGTTTGGGGCACCGACAAGCAGCCAAACATTCACCTACTATTAGTTGGTTTGCCAAATCCTCTAGGGGATTGGTCCAAAACCAACCTACATGAAAAACTCCTTGACAAGGGAAAAGAACAACAGGTAAGCAAGGTATGTAAACCCCGAAACAACCTTTATTTTATTCTGGATGATAAAATGACCCGCTGACCAGAGCTCATCTGGGAAGCAACCAACAATGCTCCCCAGGAAAGGGACATGCTAGGGTGAAAATTCCAAAGTGAACTTCGGAATGAGCAAGCACGCCTTATAAAGGCAGCGCTTTGGGGGCCTCACCTGAGTCATTGATTAGGCTCACACAAGCCTAATCTATGACTTGGCTGAGGCACAACTCAGCGCTCAAAATGACCAAACCAAAAATCATTTTTTAAAACGAGTTAAAAAAACATTTTAAAGCATTACAATTCAGATTTGGAGAATCCAAATCCAAGTTGGAATGTAACAAATGAGACAAAATCTTCTGGTACAGCTAACTTAATTGTGGCAACGGTTTGCTATAATTGAGATCTGGTGGTCTGGAAGAAATGCTTGTGGAAAGCATCAATCAGGTCTTGGGCATGTACACAGTTGTGCGCTGGTACCCAACTGTTTTCTGACATATCAAATCCCTTCCAAGATACCAGGTACTCAAGCCTTCTTTTACCTCGGCAAAAGGCTACTTTTTCCTCCAGGTCCCAATCTGGAGCCCCATCCATGATCTAGGCCTCAGGAGTCTCTGGTGGGGAGCCTCAAACAACGTCAATTTTCTCTCATGAAAGATAGAAAAGATCTGAAACGAAGAGGGAACTAACTGGTATGAGGTGCGTCCCACCTTTCTAAAAATGCAGTAAGTTCTAATCCTCTTTGGTCCCATCTTTTTGCATGGCTGCTTGATTGGGATGTTCCGAGCATCAAGCATCACAAGATCCCCTTCTTTGTACGCTGGACCCACTTGTCGCTTACCATCAGCATTCTCCTTATATACGTGCATTACCGCCTCCAAACTTGTAGAAACCCCCTGATGTACTTTCTTGATAGTCTTGGCAAAGTTCACCACTGCTTCAACTTTAGATCAACATCTGGGCTCCACGTTGATGGTGGGAATTTAAATCATGGTAGTCAAAAAATGAAGAGCAACTGATTGAAGAATGTAAAGTGTTGTTATAGCTAAACTGGGCCATAGGAAGGTGAGGAACCCAATCTGAATAAACCGTAGCAGTGTAATGCCGCAGAAAATGTTCTAAACACTGTTTTACTTGTTCAGTCTGCCCATCTGATTGGAGATGATAGGCAGCTGAAAGCCAGGGTAGAATCTGAAGAGTCTTACACAACTCTTGCCAAAAGACAGAGGTGAACTGGGGCCCCAATCACTAATAATTTCTTGGGACCCCATGAAGCGCAAACACATGAGTGACGAAGAGCCTAGCCATCTCAGCTTTAGTTATTGTTGCTCTGCAAGAAATAAAGTGGGAAAACTTCGTAAAACGGTACACCACCACCATAATGGCATCATAACCATCAGAGACAGGCAATTCCACAATGAAATCCACTGATAGGGAAGTCCAGGGCTGTTCGGCCTTCTGAACTGGTACCAACAACCCCACTAAAGGTTGTTGATTTAGTTTCATTTGATTGCAGATCAGGTACTCTTATAATACCATCCCACCTGAGCAGGTAAGCCCTTCCAATTGTAGGTGCGTCGAAT
This sequence comes from Massospora cicadina, assembly GCA_022478985.1. Taxonomy (NCBI): domain Eukaryota; kingdom Fungi; phylum Entomophthoromycota; class Entomophthoromycetes; order Entomophthorales; family Entomophthoraceae; genus Massospora; species Massospora cicadina. The sequence continues at coordinate 131,774 of JAKSZP010005341.1, forward strand.
TAACTCCAAATTCTTTGCTTTTCCAGGATGACAAACAGTGATTCTGTCATGATGGTCCTGGATGATTTTACAGTGAAGTGGTCTATCAGGTACCCATAGAAGCCCCTGAAACCACACCATCTCATCCTTTACATGATAACCACTAGTTAAATCATCCTGATTCAGCGCGCTCTTAGCAAGTACCATTGTATATTCTGCTGATAATGGCTGAGAAAGGACTATCTTTCTGAACTTAATGTATTTCTCCACAAATTCTAGAGGTGCAAACGCTGTCATGTTGACCGTGGAAGAGGGAAGTTGTGACACAATCTTACCCGGCGGAATCATCAACTGGGTGTTATGAACCTTTACCTCCTTTGGATCATGAGACAATGCAGGAATGCGGCTCAAAGCATCTTCCAACCCATTCTCTTTGCCCATGGTGAACTCATAAGAAAATGCAAATTGACAAGGGTTTCATGCCATCAGTTCTGCCGTGGAGTTAAGACATGAGTAGAGCATTAGTACAGTAAGTCACAGTGATCTGTACGTACACAAAAGGTTGGGAAGAGCCATGTAAGTGATGAATCCAATAGGTCAGCGCCTCCACCACTGCTAGTACCTATTTATAATAAACAGCGTATTTAACTCAGGCAAAGACATTTTCCTAGAAAGATATCCCACCAGATGCTCTATTCCATCTTCGCCTACTTGTAATAGGGCAGCCGCTATGGCAAAGTTGGGGACATCAAAAGACACAATGAACTCTTTTGAAGGATCTTCATAGCGAAGGACGGACGTGGACAACAGGATGCACTTTACTGCTTGGAAAGCATCCTCCAAAACGCTGAGCCACTATAGCACTTTTGCACCACTTGCCTTATACAAAGGCGCTTCCACCTCAGAAAGATTGGGCGTAACTTCTTGAGGAACGTACACGTCCTAAAAAACTCCTCAATTTCTTGACTGAGAGGAGTTGGGCCACTCACAAATTTCCTTTTTTTTGTCTGGAGTTATCATATGTCATTGGTCAAACATGATGTTGCACAGAAAAGTGACCTAGGTCTTGAATAATTCAAACTTTGCTAAACTTCAGAGTAAGGCGGGCTTCTTTTAACCTCTCCATCACTTGCTGAAGGTGTACTGAATGGGGCTCATGATCAGGAAAAAATATCAGAATATCATCCATGTAGGCTACCGCGCATACCCCCAGCAGGTCCCACAAAGCTGCATCAATATGGCGTTGAAAGATAGCAGGGGCGTTCTTAAGTCCAAATGGCAAGACCTAAAACTAGAAGATTCCTTTTCTGGTACAGAATGCCGTTAACCACTCCTGTCCTTTCTTAATACGGATCTGATTGGACGCATTAGGAAATCCAGTTTAGAAAAGACTTTAGCCTTCTCCACATAGCGTGCAATATGTGCATCCAAATGGATTGGATGGAGATCTGGTACAATAACATTGTCTAGGTTCCCATAATCTACGCAAGGGTGTAAAGTTCCATCAGCTTTCTTCACAAAGAGAAGAGGGAGCATACTGTGGAGGTACGCTGAAAAATCGCACCCTTGGCTAACTGCTCCTTAACCACTAATCTAAGGCATCCAAAGCCCAGACAGTCATTGGGTAAATGGGAGAAGATATACGCACCAGATCCACAGTGAGCTTGAATTTTCAATCAAACTCTGAGTGGTTTGGTAGTGCATTAGCTGAAGCCGCATCAAACAAAATTCTAATCTTTCAAAACAGGAAGGTTGAGGACTCTCCACAGAGGGCTTCAGCAACGGGGTAAGACTGCAAGGGTAAGTATTGGGCCAGTGTGGCAAATTGCCCTGAAAGTTGGCTTCAGCCAAAGGGACCACCAACTTGTGACCATTTATCAAAGTGAGGGATAGGGTATTTTTTTAAGTTAGTCCTGACATCAAACTTTCTCCACCACTCTACACCCTAAAATAATGGGGTACAAGAGGTTTTTGATATCTTGGAAGTGGTCAGATAAATGATAGTCTCCAACTTGATAGTCCACTAACCCCATGACGTTCAGCATAGGGATACCTTGAGAAACCCTGCCTCTAACTATACCACCTGGTGATTAACTCAACTCAAGGTAGTCAGTAAGGTTTGGTCAATATAATTCTCAGAGGCACCAATATCCACTAAAATAATTTTGCCAAATTTCCTTAAAGGGGACACAAGGGTAGCGGTCAACAAAAAATATCCAGAATGGATTTTATTCAAAGCAGAAAAGCCACCACCTCATCTGAAAATTATTTCTTTGGCTTAAGCAAGCCTTCAGGGTATGTTTTGGAATCATAGAAGGGGGAGGGATAGTTGGCCACTCTTACTACTGAGGACACATATACCACCAATCCTTCTGCAGGTGCATATACTTTATCATAGTTGAAACGAAGTTGTTTTTACACTTCCTGAGTGCTACAGATCATGGTAGGGGTTAAACGAGTGTTATCAGGGGTAATCTGATATACAGGAATAGGGTCTTCATCCAGGCCATAAGAGCTAATAAACTACTCATTTGTGATATATCTTTTGCATTATAAAACGCGTTTTCAGGCTCCAGCAACCCCATACCTGCTCTGAGGGTTTGGTGTGCATCGTTATCCAGGGCCATCACCCCCAAGCCCATAACAGATGCTTCAGCTTGCACTTCAGAAACACAGTGAAAAGGAAACTCGTTACCATTGTTCCGTTTTTGGTTAAATTTTGGTCTGGACTCCCCCCAGACCCTCAATTTCCGCCAAATGTGGAGGAAATCAGTAGAGAGTTCCACATGATTCAAAGAAATATCACTAGTCGCGGACGCAGCATTTATAGGGGTGACCATGGGTGACATCATTTCAGAGAAATCATCTGAAACCTTTATCTTGGACTCAGGGCTAGACCCATGTTCAGCTTTCGAATTTTGTGGAATTTGAAGGCTTAAAAGGATAATATTCCATCATTGTAAGAGATGCACGCGGCTTTTTGGTTCCCATATTTAAAGGACTGACCCAGGTGAAACCATGACGGCCAAATTACCTTGCCCCTTCCAGGTTGGAACGGGGAAACCACCCCAAAGAGCTTCAATTAGATGATCGAAGTTGGAAGGGGGTGACTGCCAAATTGGGGAGTTTTGCGCAGAGAGGTCCAAGTTAGATCAGAGAAATGACGTTTTAAAGATGTCAGGCAATGGTAAGGACTGGGTTTTTTTCACCAAATACATCAAATATAATTTCACCGGCTGACCAGCTTGACGCAGCAAAAAGAACTCATAGAAGGGATGGATGTATGCTCCATCAGGATGACGTTGCTCCAAGACCACTTCAAGCCCTCCACTGATTGCTACAAGAGCGGATGTGCGCAGAACATGGCAAAAACTCAGTCAGCCGCTTCTATAGACAGCCAATACAACAAATCTACTCCACACAAAAGCGGACTGAAACCAGATAAACTGTTAAATTCTAAATATGTTTTCAGCTCAAGGGTAGCCAAGGTCTGAAGAATTTACGAGTAAATTTCAGGAGAAAGGCGTGGAATTGTGACAACAAGGATCACGAAAAGTCTGAGACCACCAGGTATGAGCAGGAAGGGTGGGAACTTCCTGGTTGGTAGTTGCAAGAATAACGCTGAGACGCACCAAAACAAAACCTAATGAGAAAACTGTGGTGAGCACCATCATGGCAGTGACAAATGGCCAGCGCACACAGTTTATGCATAAAAAAAGTCCCACATGGATAATTCTGATGAACATATAATAAAATGTTGGTCAACTAATTTCAAGATAGTGTCTGTAACTCTCTCGTTCCCAGCGAGGTGGTGTGGGATGTAAACCCACACTGTAAGGGAACTAGCCATCAAAAGAATGGGAAACAAGGCACCACAAATGGTGCCAGTACAAAAGGGACCCAAGGCAAGGGTGTAGAGCGAGTTATACAGTACCAGGTAAGTGAGAAACAACAATACTTGTGTGGACCCCAAAGGGGAGTCCATAATCAAGTGTAACTCGGTGCTAAGAGGCTTGGGTGCCTCGATCTGGAGGGGACTTGAGCGGCCCAAGGGATCACCTGAAACTTTTGTCATTTGGGATAGTATGTAATGGCCAATGTAGTTGGAGACCTCTTCAAAGAGGATTTCACCCAGGTTCACCCAAGGAAACATAATTAAAACGTAAAAAACGGAAATTTTATTTGTGAAAGTCAACCAACAAGGAATGTTGGTCACAAAAACCATATTTAAACTACATCAGGGTAATTCTGGGTCTGCGGAAGTGGGCACAAGCCTTGATGCTTCAATAGGCAAATGCTTCCACCTGAATTGGTAGAATACACCAAAATTTTCTTCAAATGAGTAATCAATTGATGTTGTACTCTACACAAATGCATGATTTCATAACTGGAACGGGTTTTGAACCCCCATTCCTCAATCAACTAAATCAAACCGTCTTTTTAAGTAGATAGCTTGTCTGTTTTAACGCCTGGGCTGATACAAGGGGCTGGGCATTTTGCACCTCACTAGTACCAACCTGGGCATATTTGGCTTGTACCCAGCGTTGGTCTAAGGTGTGCTTGAGGTCCGTGAGGGTCTGAAGTTTCAACTTATGGGCCTCCTGCCACCCATCCTTATCCTTGGGGTTGGTGCCTACTATCAAGGCAATTAACCATGACATCAAGCTTCTCAAGGTGGGACAAAGCGCTTGTTAGTTGCTTTTCAAGAGCAACTAGTTTTGATGTACAGGGACCCCCTGTATTGAGCACCATTTTGTAGGAATCCATCTTAATTATGCTCGCTGGTGCTACACCGCTGGATCCCACAAAGGATTTAAATAAAATAAATAAAATTGCTACTATAAAATGTGAAATTTTATATTTTATATTAGGAGCGTGGTGGTTTTAAAAGAAAAGTGATCCCTCTCAATATTCAACCAATCTGTATTTAAACTGTTTTGAGGTTTGAGGGGAATTTGAGAATAGTTTTTGGAATAACTTAGATGCTTTCAAATTAGGTAATATGGTATGTGCTCCTATCAGATCTTGGGAAAATTGAGTTACTTTTTGAGAAACTGATAGTTGGGGGTTTGAAGCAGAATGTACCCATTTGGTAAGGTTTTGATGTACTTAAGCCAATCACCACTAAATAAAGTATTTTCACCTTGGTTGACCTCTGCTTGCATATAAAGGGGGGTCCATGCGTAGGTGCTTTGAGGGACTTGGCGATGGTGGGGTGAGTACCTTCCGCTGGTTGCCCCAAAGCCCATTGTGTGGTTGGAGTGATCCAACCATTCAATTTTATGTTTGACATCTGTGCAGGTGACAAAATGGTATTACCTCAATTAACAGTGTTACACTGATAATTGGCCAGGGTCTTTTGACTGATATCCTCAATATTTTCATTCTTACTACTATTAAAATTGCATTTGGATCCATCAGAAACTTGTAAATGGCTGATATTTCCTCGTTTTGGCTGAATTCAACCCAAGACATTCTTCCTCTGCAGCTGAGAGGGCAATGTCTGACAAAGGTTATAAATTTCTGGATATAGTTAAACTTCATCAAAAGAAAGTAAGTCTATATGACCCCTTTGGGAAGGATATTATTTACAAAGCACACAATCTTATTGTTGGTAGACACCAGGCAAGGATAAGAACATAGAATATATTCATTCCTTCTAGAGCTGAGATACATAACTTCAGCCTGCTAAGTTACTAATTCATTTCATACTTTGGAGATAATAAAAACTAAGCGGTTAAAGTGTATTGGTCATATAGTACCACTTTAAGTTGCATAGGGCCCTAGACATCTGCTTCTGTAGAATATATATATCTATATTATAAAAATACATGTGGTGGGTCAACCTTGGAACAAATATACCACACTGAGAATTTTTCTAGCCAGTACAGGTTTTGAACTCAAACCTGCACTAGGGTGAAAGCAGTTTTACCTTCCAGGCTAACCACCCCTTATATTTATATCATAGAACAGGATCATTATGTTAATGTATTGATAATAAGTAAACATGGACTCTTAAAAATTTGGGAATCAGGAGAAAACTGTTGCATCAATGGTCATGATAATAATGTTCTGGCAAAACTTTATAAAGCTAGTTGATAACGTTAGGATAAAATTTTAAACAAGTATATTTTGGCAATTTGTTTTTAAATTTTGTTTCATAATCATAGGCCAGTGAGTCACTGGGAGACTTAGAATTAATTGGGCTCATTGTGCCCAAAAATATTAATTTTTTAAGTTCTTGATGAGGTATTATTTCAGAAGAAGGTCACGTTCCAAGTCTCACATCCCAAAAATCTAGCTATGCTTATTGTTTATCCACTCTTTAAATGAAGACCTTTAAGAAAAATAACTAGTTAAAAGTGGGGTTTAAAAAGTTTATCTGCCTTTAGTTTGGTTTATGTGAGGGTGGGTGAACATCCTGGAACCCTTGTGGTGTGAGCGCTTGTACATGACTGAGTTGCCATCAGCGATTGTTAATCTGCAACACTAAGATAATAATAAATGAGTAGATCATAGTGATCTCCACAAATCAGTGCAGGTAACCAGAGGATATCTAGGCACAAAATGCCCCTGCACCTCAACCTGCATATTATAATTTTATTTAACCGAGGTAAGCTGACCAGGGGACAGACATTACCGAATATATGTGAAACTAAGAGAATAACTAAGAAATATAAAAAGTGGGCACCCCAGGATACTCAAGTTACCCCTGTTGCCAGCGGGACTGTCAGGTATGGGGGGGTTGGTGCACTACTCCGAGGGGGTTTCCTCTGCTATGGAGCAGGTGTGAAGGAAAGGGTCTGTGTGGAGGAACCAGAGTGGGAACCATGATTCTATGAGCGCTTTTTGTCTTGGTCTCATATATCCATAGAGCCACGCTTGGAAGTGCTCCAGTAAGTGGACATGAAATCTGTTAATAATCCCATGAATGGTTGGGACCGTGCCCTTGAACGCTTCTAATGCAATTGTGTGTATTGTCCACATTGCAATGGGTATTATTAGGGAGCGGAGGGTAGATGGGATTGGTGACTCGATCTGGAGCGCGAAGATACTCTTTGATATCGAGAATTCCTGTTCGTTTTGAATCTTGATCAGGCGTGCGACTTCCTGCCATATAGCTTTGGTTGGGAGCATGTTTCTAGGCGGTGATGTAGGGATCCCTCCCCTCCACATACTGCACATGTTTTGTGGAGGGAGTTGGAGCGGTCCGCCATCCTATAGGTCCTTCTCAAACAGCGCCAGGCGTTTGCTCTTATCCTTGGATGTAGGAGTGGGTGGTGTGTCATTTTCCACATTGCTTTCTGTGTGGTTAAATCATAGGGGATGTCCAGCATATCTAGGTATTCTATCCTAGCTATGCTTGGGGTTGTTGCGAGCATATCCCTCTGGGGGGTGGTTTTCTGGGTTTCTTAATTTGAATTGGGGGCTGGATCGTCCCCTTCCCTGTATAGTACCCATGTTCTCTATGGTCCATCCCATAAGGCGGATAGTTCAGAGGATATGTTTGAAATGAGGGGAGGTTCCATGTGGACCCGTTGCAGTAGGGTGCTTGGCAAGGTATGAAAGTAGTTTGGGTGGACTATGTGGGTTGGTTAATTTGAGCGCCTGTGCAAAGTTAGTCCTTGCTGCTCTGGACCAATGTTGTTGCGGGAGGTCTGGAGCAAGGATTTCCTTTATCCAGGTACCTAGGATGTGATTGGCATGGCTCTCAAAATCTATTAGTCCCATGCCTCCGCTTGAGCGTGGGCCAAATAGTGTTTCCATCCGTATAGGAAGGTGAGAGCCAGGCCACAGCCAGCCCTGGATAAGCGCGCGAATTGAGGTTATAAAGGTAGGTGAGAAGGCTATCGCATGGGCCTGGTATCACAGTATTGGGAGGATGAGCGAGTTAGCAACTGTAACTCGTCCTGTTAGTCCTGGGGTTCTTCCCTTGAGGGAGGCGATGCGTTTGGATACCCGTTGTAACAGGTTACTTTCCATTGTCTCATTAGCATATCCCCCTGATTCTAGCCAGATTCCAAGGTGTCGGACAGGAGTGGTGGTGGGAGGTGTTGCAAAGGGTAATATTTGGGTTTTTTCTTCGAGTGTTGGTGTGAGGTTCTAATGTTGTGGCCCATTTTTTTGTGTATTTGCCTAAGAGGATGATTTATGTCTTCCTTTTGTTGAGCGATGCATTGCTCACCTTGGAGTATTCCTCTAGAGTGTGTTTCAGCTGTCAGGCATCTTCATTGTTTGCTATACCTGCTACGCAGTCATCTGCAAAGGCCAGTATCTTGACTGTTAGTTGTCCTTGTGCGGTTATCCCCATGAGACGTGAGTCAGTTACTCAGAGGAGCGGGTCAAAGCTGAAATTGTATAGCAGTGGGCTGAGGGGATCCCCTTGTTTGAGCCCTCTGTGTGGCTTAATCTTGTTTGTTAGGAATCCAGGGCCTCATACAGCCATGGTTGCAGATTCTGTTAGGAGCATCGCCCATTTTATGAATCTTGGTGGGAGTTTGAAGGCATGTAGACATTCTTTTAGGTATGGCCAGCTAACACGGTCATACGCCTTTTCCTGATCCAAGAATACCAGGGCACCAGTTGCTTTGGATTGGCAAATGTTTGCAACAGGGTGTATGTTGTTCCAGATTGAACGCCCTGCTATAAACCCAAACTGGTTGGGTGATAGGGCGTCAGATGCAATTGCGCCTAATCTAGCTGCTAGAATTTTTGTTAAAAAATTTGTGTCAGTGTTGGAGAGTGCAATTGGACGCCAGTTGGCCAGGTCCAACTTGTCACCCTTTTTATACAAGGTTATAACGTAGGATTCATGGCCTCCTGGTAATAGGCGTGTTTCCAACAAACTCTGGTTCATTGACGCCAATAGGAGGGTGGCGATTTGTTGAAAATATTTGCATATTATAATTTAATGATTGTGTTGTTTAAACATTTATTTCAGTTTATGACAGTCGGATTAGGCTGGTAGTGGTATGAAGGTCCCCCACACCTAAATTTGTTGGAGCTTAAATGTGTTGAAAGCCTGAGTGGGGCATTATCTGAGAACACCTGTACTCAATACCATCAGGTATCCTTTAGACTGAATTGTCCAGCTGAAGCTCACTAACCAATAGATCCTATGGATCAAGGTAGCTCCTTTATAAAAGTGGTTAGTATAATGCTATGGCGAGTGGGGAAAAAAGAGCCCTTCCAACAACAAATACTAGTCAACTATTCCACCAAAATCTTAATTTTTGATCATATAAATTAAAACCTCCATACAATCTTTTTACTTAATGTTGGTCAATCTTCAGCTATATGGTACTTCTAAATAGATATTCAGCGACTAACATCCCCATTTTACAGAAAAATTTTGATACTCCTTACTGTTCTTGTTAAGTGTTCACCCATGATGCTCCACATATTTCCATCCTCTAATGGATGGACAGATAGAGAGGTTGAACTAAGGATTAGAGCAGTTATGCGTAGCTACAAAATTGTAGAACAAAAAAATTCGTCAACTATCTTCCTCTCGAATAGTTTTTATTAAATTACCTATCCATACCTTTAAAAGTAAATCTCCATCCTTTATACTATGGAATCAAAATAACAGATTTACCTTACATCTTCATTTTTAGACATAAGTTATAGCTGCAGATGAGAGGGCAGATGGCATTAAGAGACTAATAATATGGTAATGAACATATGGTTATGCTGTGAGAATCTATAAATCATATGCAGATAACAGAAAATAGGAAGTCCCTTAATGCTAGCCAGGTGACTTAGCTAAGATTATTCTAACAGCTTGCACCTGGAACATGCTTAGTGGAAATATGGACCTAGGTATGTCATATAGTTTGAAATCACAAAGTGGGCTTTCCATTATATCAGGTTACCCTTAGCCACCTATCAAAGTATTTGTAATATTCAATGGTGCATCTTATTCCCCCATAATAAACCCATGTTAGTAACCCTGAAAGAATGATGGTTGATGATGAACCAGAGTCTGATTTGCAATATATGGTTAAATCCATCTTTTTTGGCATCACCTTCAGTATCTGGTATTATGAAAGAGTTGATATGAGACCAAAAGGTTTGACCCCGTGATAGAATAAAAAAGCATAATAGAACTAGTTTAAAAGTTTCATTGAGGTTTTTAAGGTAATAGGGAGTACCATGTAAGACAAACCTGCTATCATGGAACTAACAGTTGCTTACAATAGCTTTGTCTTGCAGATGTCACTTCTGGCAGAGAGAAGTTTAATTGAAGATTTCATTTATGTCATAGGTTGTTACCTGTCTCTTAATGTTAAACTCACAAATTTTTTTGTATTAATAGGCTAAGAGTGCTATTAAAGAGCCCTGGAAAATATTGGGAATAACAAGGACATATATAGAAACAATTATACACCATACCTTACTAACCCAATTTTGCATTTCCTCAGCAACATAGCATACAAAAACCCTTAAAAATCAAGAACAATACTAGGTAAAATGACCAAGTTTATATAAAACCCTCATAAAAATAAAAAATACATTCTGTTATAAGATGCTTTTTGCTAGCTGGTTCTCAAGGTTCAGCTACATATAGGACTTTGACTATTTATCACTTCTTCACATAGAGTATAATATCAAAAAAGCCCATAGAAATATTCTTACCCATCTAATCTTACTGAATTTTACTTCTTAATAATATACTGAGTTATCTGAGAGAATAGATTCAGAAACTCTTGAGGTATAGGATATCTAACGACCCTATTTGTTGAATGGTTGACTGGATATAAATTGTTGGTAATTATAAAGCAAAATATCCTAAGTATATCCAAACTTTGGAATTGTGGCCTAGCGATTCCACTTAATAATATTTGACTATGATGGCATGGGAACGGGGGCTTTATTGGTTTAATTAGACATATAATAATAGCTGACTAAATAACCCAGCACGTGGGCTTTTTTGGTCTATGTCAAAATTAGTTTTTAATGTCAATCAAGTTAATAATCAAATTAATTACTAATTAGTGCTACAAATTGCCTTGGTATGTGCTGCCAATTGCTTGAGATGAGTATTGGTTCAGCTATTTGTAGACGCGTTAGAAATGCTGTCTTGAGTATATTTACAAGTTTGAGACTGACTCTGAGACGTTTGGGATGTCTCGAGTTGAATTAATTGTAGACCCTCAAATGAACTCATTACTTTCTCTGGCCAAGTGCCATTGAAATTGAGGCGTCATGGGTAAGGTGTGGTAAACATTGAACCCTATAAATTATCCCAAGTTAATACTAATAAAATAATCAAATATCCATAATCAAATATTGATCATCAAACATTCCTACAGTTCTATAGTTTAATTTATAAGCTTTTAGTATTAATATTTTATGTTGTATTAAGTTGAGGATTTACTTGAAATCAGGAATATCAGGGCAGCGTGCCATCGTCTAAGTAATGAAAGAAGAATACAACTTCAAGTAGAATTACCAAGGAGTTATATCTTAACTATAGTCACTGTCTAGTCTGTTGTTTTTGTACAATAGACGTTTGAAACTCCGCCTTACCGCATAAGAAGAACCAGCCATCCTTAGTAGACCAAAAATTCAACAAGTGGCACTCATGGATGGGAATGCCGATGGTGACCATGCAGAGCAGGGGAGCAACCCCTGGCTATATCAATTTTTCAAGAACAAATTTATAAAATTTCAAGACTCAGCGGACATAATGAGTCTTCAAATTGATAATCTTACTGAGAAAGTTACTTTTCTTAATAATGAAAATAATGATTTACATAAAGAAGTGAATGAGTTAAAAAGAAAATCATAGAAAAAGATTAAGTCATTTCTGAACTTCAATTGCAAATGACCAATTTAAATGAGAAAATTACAATGTTGAAGAATTGTCAAAGCCAGCATGCCCAAAGCGAAAATATGGATAGTGATACATCTGAACATTATGAAATTGAATATGAGCCACGTCGTGAACTGCAACATAGAATGGTTGTTTTGGCCAACCCAAGCTCCTCTAGCCATAATGCAGTGCTTCAAAACCCTAGTTCATCTGGCCCAAGCCAACAAAGAAGCAATTCTGATAACTATGGGTGGGAAAGCAATAATTACAAACCAGCGATCCTTCCTGCATTTGATAAGAATGGAAGTATCACCACATTTGTCAAACACTTCAAATTGGCTATGTTTTGGGGCCAGCGACACAACAAAGCAGCTACTATGATTAACTGCTTGGATCAGTGGAGCATTGAGTTGATTATGCCCCATATCAATGAAAACCCAACTTACGCTGAAGTCAAAGAGGCTGTGCTTTATAAATTTGGAGGTCCAGAACGGATGTCAACAAGAAAATCTAAATTTTTTAATATTCAATTTGAAAAACATGAAGCCATTGACAAATTCATGGATCAATTCTATAGCGAAGTGCAAGTTCTCCTAGGCTCCAAAGCCATGGTTGATTTTGATGCTAAGATTGCATTAGAACATGCGGTACAACCTTACTGAAATTTGTTGAATGTTTTAATGCCTGCCATTATACAAAATCTTACAACATCTGAACTAGTTGACTATCTTTGCAGATGTTCACAGAATTATGGCCCTCCTAATACTGGGTACAAATCAGGACCTGCCTCTGTTGGGAAACCCATTGAAGTCAATAAGAAGACTGAAAATGATTCGCCTGTGAGAACTGAGCAGAACTCAGCTACAAAGCCCACACACTCAATGAATGATATTACCTACTATAAATGCAACCATAAAGGGCACTTTGCCTCTCAATGCCATCAGCGCAATGTCAATGTAGTTTTCCTGATAATGGCCAGGAGAAGGGAAAAGAACAGGCACAATAGATGTGGGATGCTCTACTTTGCCGGAAAAACCAGTTTCACCTGATTGACAAGAAAACGCATGCCACAAGCTTTGCTTAATGATGTTAACAAATTCCATTCTAGTACCTAATGAAGATTCTACAAATTTACATGCGGTAACTCGCTCTCAGAGTAAGGTTGTCATACCTGAGGCCTCTGAAGTAGTAGCTAAACCGTATGTGCAAAAAAAATTTTAAAATATTTCAGCATAAGGTCTGAGCAATGCATCCGATACCCCAATTCTGAAAGGGGCCATTATAGCAATGCCAATTGACAAATTCATCCATGAATATCCTAGTATTGGAAATACTCTGAAGAACACTCTTAATTCTCTGGATTCTTTGCATATTCGCTTAGTAAATTATATTGATTCCTACTACTCTGAGTTCACTTACATGGATATTCTAGTCAACAAGATCAAGGTTGTTGCTATTGTTGATAGCGGAGCACCTGTAAACATTGTTTCCATGAAGTTGGTGAAGAAACTGAAAATTGCGCCAGACATTGACCATCATTGGGAATATGGAACTGCAGGCCTCAACAGCACTAAGAGTGAAGGAGCTTACAGCGCCTTACCACTGCGATTTGGAGCTTTAGTAGTAGCAGCACCCACAATAGTGCTTCTGAACACCAATTATAACATCTTAATTGGAACGATTTTTTTAAGAACTTATGGGATCTCATGCAAATTAAAGAAAACATCTTAACGATATTAGGCCAATCACTTCTGATTTATTACTCTCATGACAATATGAAGCCCACAAGCTGTCATCAAAACTTTATTAATATATCTTATGCTGATGGAATATTACCTATAGGATATATTCAGCAGGGAAATCAAAGCCATTCCATGCCAACTGCTATAAATGAAAATCGAGGAATACCCTACGTGTGAATAAGGATGCGAGTATAGCTCCAGGCCATCAACTAATTATGAAGACTGGGACCACACTAGATATTCCAGAAGGACTATATGGTGAGGTTATGCCTCCGTGGCATCATTCTTGTATGGAACCTTGTGTGGCACCCAGAATACTTATACTAGGGCATGGGGAAATTGATGTACTATTAGCAAATTTGACCAGCCAAACTATTAAGGTCAAGGAATATCAAGTGGTTTCATTTGTGCATATGTTTCCAAGGTACAGATTAAAATTGGCTATTGAATTTGGTGATTTATCCAAGCTAGGCTTACCAAACAAAACCCTTGGGGCACATACTGTAATCCCTCAAGAATCATTTACCGGACTATCAGAACAACAGAAGGATGAAGCACTAGAGTTGTTTGAATGATATTCTGAAATTTTCGCCAAAGATGATCAAGATTTAGGTTTTGCAAAAGGAGTCCAGCATTTTGTTGACACTGGGGACCATGCACCTATTAGAATGAGGCCAATTTGGCGCCCCAGGGCTAGTGACAAAATAGTCGGAGAAGAGCTAGAAAAATTGCTAAAAAGCGGAATGATAGTGCCATCCAAAAGCCTTTGGGCCAGCCCTGTTTTAATTGTAAAGAAAAAAGATGGCAGCAATCGAGTTGTGATTGATTATCAACGCCTAAATGCCATTACAAAAAAGGATTCCTATCCGTTGCCTAAATTGATAATGCTTTGGATCATCTGTGAGGGGCGAAACACTTTACTGCAATGGACCTTATCTCAGGATATTGGCAAATTGAACTGCCTCAAGAGGATCAGGAGAAGTGCGCAATGATTGCTAATCAAGGAAAATTTTAACCAATGTGCATGCCACAGGGGCTGTGCAATGCGCCAGCAACTTTTCAACAAGTGATGGACAAAATTTTGGGGGATCTTAAATTATCCTGTGTACTTGTTTATTTGGATGATATCAATGTCTTTTTCACAAAAGTTTTCCAAACATTTGGAGCACCTTGAACAAGTGTTTAAATGACTGTTGAAGGCTAATATGAAGATAAAACCTAGAAAATGTCAATTCTCTAAAGAAAAATTAGAATACCTCAGGTTTGTTATTGATGCCAAAGGCTTGCGGCCTCAACCTCAAAAGGTGGAGGCAATTAACAAGATGCAACCTCCAATGAGTATGAGGGATGTTTAATTATTCTTAGGCATGGTAGGGTACTATCAAAGATTTGTAGAAGGGTTTGTGAGGATTGCTGAGCCCCTATTCCATTTGCTGCAAGGAGGAGTTCGATTTTGCTGGGCAGAAGAATGCCAACAGGCCTTTGAGACTTTATAACCAGAATGAGCTCTGCGCCTATCCTTCAATATCCAGATTTCAGTAGGCCTTTTATTATACAAACTGACGCCTCATTGACTGCGATTGGGGGTGTGCTATCTCAATTGGGGAGGATGATGAGGAGCATCTGGTCGCTTATTGCAGCAGGACGCTGAATAAGCATGAGCGTAATTATACAGTGAATGAACGAAAGTGTTTAGCTGTAATCTATGCATGTAAACAATTTTGAGTTTACATTCATGGCACCAAGTTTCAAGTAGTAATAGATCACAGTTCGTTAAAGTGGCTCCACAACCTCAAGGAACCTGAAGGACGTTTAGCCCGCTGGGCAAAATTACAAGCATATGATTATGAAATTATTCATAGAGCTGGGGCGGCCCATCAAAATGCAGACGGATTATCAAGACTTCCTATTGTAGCTGTCCTGAGCAGTTTAGCTGATGAACTTCATGAAAAGATGATTAAACGTAAATATGAGGATGAGCCAACTGAAGTAAAAAAGCAATCAAAAAAGCATTAACTGACACTGAATATTGGAATGGAGTTTTATACAAGCTCAGGCCTGATGGGCAGTGTCAAAATTTCCCAAAACCTTCCGACTGAATGGAAATTATTACACAAGTGCACAAGGCCATGGGGCATGGAGGATTAACCAAAATGCTAGAATTAATTTGGTCAAATTACTACTGGGATTTAATGCGGTTTGATATTCAGGATGTACTTGAAAAATATCATTCTTGCCAAATTACAAAACCTATGAAGTTGGATGTGAAGTATTGTTTAATCAATCCCAACTGGGCTTGGCATACCATATTGATAGATGTAGTTGGCCCTTTGCCTGTGAGCAGCCTAGGCAACAAATACATAATTGTTGCTATTGACCATCTAACAAAATGGGTGGAAGCAAAAGCAATCTGAGACTTTGGGGCCTTAACTAATGCCAAGTCCATTATGGATAATACAATTTACAAGAACAGATGCCCATAGAAGATCTTGACGAATATTAGCACAAATTTTACTGCTCAGATGGTACAATGGTTAAATGAGTTGATGTCTAATAAAGGAGTGTTATCAACACCATACCATCCTGAGACTAATGGTATGGTAGAGCGAGTGAATGGCACTCTAGTCAGCATTTTATGCAAAAATGCAGCCTTAGCGCCTTTGCAATGGGCTACCTTTATTAGTGCTACCATGTTTGCATACAATATTAAACACCACAGAAGTACCAACCACTCTCCATTTTGAATTCTATATGGTAGACAGCCATCTCTGCCTCCTTTATTATATTCAGTACTCAGTTTAACTGAAGCAATTAGCCCAAATAACTATGTTGAGCAGCTAGCAAAGACCTTAATCAGGTTGCAATCTGAAGCTTACCAAAATGTGATTAGTCAAAAAAAAGTTTAAAAAGAGCTATGACAACACTAAATGAGCAGCAGTGACTAAATTTTAAGAGGGAGACTTAGTAGTATATTGTGATACTCATAGTGCAGGCCGTGCGCACAAGCTTGCCTCACTTTGGAAAGGTCCATTTATTGTATTGAAGAAATTGTCCAAAGATGTATATACTAAAAAGGATCAAGGCGGCTGGGTTGTAAATTGAGTACACGCTAAGTTTCTTCATCTGTATCATAAAGAATAAAAAATACAATAATAAAAAAAGTAAAAAGAAAAATGACAACAAGAGAAAGGTATAAGAAATAATGTATAATAAATAATAATAATAAACCAGTAAGAATATAGAAAAATTAAGAAATAAGTAAAATATAACTATTTATTTTTAAATGTGGCCTTGTCTTCATTAAAAAGAAACTCATCTTCAGAAGGGGGAGAAGAGTGAAATTGAAGCCAAGAGGGCTAGTTCAAGATCGCCAAAGATTGTTAGAGCCTCATCAGGCATAGAAGAAATGAAGGCAAATGCATGAACTAACTGTAGCATTCAGCTATTAACGTTGCATCTTATTCTGAAGGTTGAGAAAAATTGGATGTTGTGACCAAGAGAAAACAAATACCTCCGCTTTTATCCAGTCAAGGAGGGGGAAGTGTTGAATGTTTGACTATATAAATCGTTGGTAATTATAACTTCAAAAATATCCTAAGTATATCCAAACTTGGGATTCGTGGCCTAGAGATTCCACTTAATAATAGTCAACTATGATGACATGGGCACAGGGGCTTTATTGGTTTAGTCAGACCTATAAAAATAGCTGACTAAATAACCCAGCACGTAGGCTTATTTAATCTATGTCAAAATTAGTTTTTAATGTCAATCAAGTTTTCAATCAAGTTAATTACTAATTAATGGTAAAAATTGCCTTGGTATGTGATGCTGTTTGCTTGAATTGAGTATGGGTTCAGCTATTTGCAGACATGTTAGAAACGCTGTCTTGAGTATAATTCCATATTTGAGACTGACTCTGAGACGTTTGGGATGTCTTGAGTTGAATGGATTGTAGACCCTCAAATGAACTTATTACTTTCTCTGGCCAAGTGCCATTGAAGTTTGAGGCATCATGGGTAAGGTGTGGTGAACATTGAACCCTATAAATTATCCCAAGTTAATACTAATAATTTAATCAAATATCCATAATCAAATATTGATCATCAAACATTCCTAAAGTTCTATAGTTTAATTTATAAGCTTTTTAGTATTAATATTTTATGTTGTATTAAGTTGAGGATTTACTTGAAATCAGGAATATCAGGGCAGCATGCCATCATCTAAGTAATGACAGAAGAATACAACTTCAAGTAGAATTATTAAGGAGCTATATCTTAACTATAATCACCGTCTAGTCTGTTGTCTTCATACAATAGATGTTTGAAACTCTGCCTTATCACATAAGAAGAACCAGCCATCCTTAGTAGACCAAAAATTCAACACTATTATTTTAAAACTTTGACAAAAACTCCTTTAATAGCTGTTCCAACTTTATGATGTGATTTTTAACTCATGAGATTAGCCAATTTTTATATAATATCCTTGCAAAAGCTTATTCTCCTGTTCCAGTTTGTATAATCATTGAAACTATATATGTAAAACTACAAATATTTATCTAGAATGCTTCACAGTAACAACACTACTCTTTATGACCTGCTGGCCATCAATATAATTTGACTGACAATGCTTTCTTCCTAAAATTTATCTTAATTTAGGCCCCAATAGTTATATTCCCCATTGGGTGAATAAAGATCCTGGACTGATGGTTTAGATCTGCATTGAATACCAGATTAATATAGATGAAGCTTATTTTGCAGCTATATATCTATATCAAGGAAGAATAATAAGGCTAAACCTGTAAAACAAATAATGATATATACTCAAATTAGGTTAGCTTAGGGGCACCGCTGCCACAAGGAAAGTTTTGTTTTTCTTAAAAGTCATGTAACTTAGCTTGGGAGATATCTTTATATGGTTACTGATACTTTTTTTATTTCTCATAATATTTCAAGGTTTTCATTATATAAAAATACTTTTTCAACTGATACAAGACTGAAAATACATTCTGAAATCTAAGCAAAGGGCATAATTTAGAACCTGCTGCCACCAGGGTGGTGATTAATGCAATTCTAGTCATACTACTTGTATTGCACAGTCTTTAGACAATAATGCACAGGTCAAGTCCTTTCCTGGATTACAAGGTCTTTGTGACCATTGATCCTCTATAAATAGACAAGGTCCTAAATCTCTCTGTGAACGTTATAAAAACCTTATATGGTGATCAGACCTCAGTCTCTAGTATATAATTTCTATGCTAGAGACTACTTCCAAAGTTAAAGTTAGTTGCTTAAAAATATTGTACTCTATATAAAAATAAAGCTCTTTATCTTTAAAGATAATTCCTCAGTCTCTTAATATAAAACCTTAATTCCAAGAGTACAATCAACAAAATGGATAATGTGAAATATGTTATATATATTTCTAAATGATAACACAAGTATGATATGAACATATTATGATTAGTCAGAAATAATTGAGGGATCTGTGTGAACAATAATGCCAATACATGCTTGCAAACTATATGCATATTAATTTCGCCTAATAAACAGTTTAAAGTTTTCTGAGTAAATCAGATAAAAAGATCTAAATGTCTAAGCCAATATAAATCACCATATGTCACCACCTATAAACAAATTATAAAAATATAGATAGCCAACAAATATATTTACCTCAGTTACTTCATAATAACTGCAACAAAATATGATAGGAGATTATTATTGCCCATTCAATCTATAGGTGATGAAACTCCACATATAAACCTTTAGGTCAAATTTGGGCATACATTTATACTGATTATGTTGCCCGTATATTTTTTGCTAGAAATGTAAATGACCAGTAATAGTGCTTAGCTACTATAGAGGTTATAGGTTAGCTTGTACCTTTTTCTATGGGTCTAAGGCATTAGGCTTAGATATAATCATTCTAAATTAGGTAACGAGGTATATAATTAGATGGATAAATTAAATCTTATATTTTAAGGGTAATCCATTATTGTCTATTATTCTTAGTCAACCCATCTTTAAAAGATTTTTTTCTTGATCTTTAATAAGCTTAGATATAGTAGCAAACTATCTTTTACATCCCAATACTGGTTTACCTCTGTTAAAACTATGACCATGTGCCCCTATTGTTTTTGAAGTCTCTGGAATCCCAGTTTCCTCATGATCCAAAGTTGTTTTTTTAGCACAAGTGGTGCCCAACCCAAAAGGTGGGGGCCGCCACGCATCTTTATTTGCAAATAGACCAAACAGAGAAATTATCATAAATAAAAAATTTCTTATTATGGCACCTCAGCTAACATCCTAGGAAGCCATATCAGAAAGTGAGGAAGCTTTGGGGAACCTTTTGTCTGGCGCACTCTTTAGCTGGTGGACCATGGTGGACAGCATTGGGGTGGGAGCATCAGAGACGTGAACATAAGGAGGTATAGAAGAGTTTTCATTGTTTATAAGGCTAGCGGTGACCATCGCCTCAACTTATTGAGCAAGTTGATGCTCAGCAAGAGTAATGAGAGCCAACTAATAAGTGAAAGACTTGATACGCCAGTTGGTTTCAGGGTAAGCAGGATAAAATGGAAAGTTTTTGCTGCATTGGTGCAAGCATGGCTCACACTAAAAGTGAGCTCATCTGAGGTGTTGTTAGCTTGTCAATTATTGTGATGATAAGTCATCACAATGGTTGGTAGTCAGCAAGTTCAACTTAGAATTGGCCAGATAATGTTGGTGGGCGGGTGAGATAGATAAGATAATTGAAAATGTCATAGATAAATTATAATTAGAATACTTGATTTTTTTAAGTAAGATGAGCAGGTTTAAATACCTAATTATTTAAAAAAAGTTTTATAGGAGTGAAGAAGTTAAGATTTTTAAAGGAGTTCAGATAAGCTAAAGGATTAAACACGTCACAAGGGTGAACTAAGGGAGAGAGTAATACTGGCGGTTATAATGTCTTGTTTCCATTATGATTATAAGGTCTGACCTAGTAGGTGTAAAGCCTAAACCTTTTTGTGATTCATTTATTCATCTAGGCATTCTTAGCCTATTATTATCTACATTTTATCAAATAATAATTTTTTGGACAAAAAAAATAATATTTATAAGTACCATTTTCTAACATAGCATTGAATGGTTCTTAATGTTGTAAGCACAATAAATGATTTTGGGAAAATACCTCTCAAGTGATCCACTGATCAATCAGTTAGGACAATTCTCCTTATCTTAGTTAATATACTTTTAAGGTATTAAATTTATTGTGGGGAAGGCCGACCACGGGATGGACACTTCCAAATATGACTCAAAAAAGCCAAACTTAGTACCAAGGAAGCACCCCAGAGAAGCGATGCTATCTCTTGTTGCCAGCGGGAACGCCACTTATGGGGAGGGGGAGGGAACGTGTGAGGGGCCGTAGCCACTATTGAGCACGTGTGGAGGAAGGGGTCTGATTTGATGAATCAGATTGGGAACCAGGAGGAGACCAGCTGTCAGCGACGCGGTGGGAGGTATCCAAACATCCACACTTGAAAGTCGTCCACCAAGTGAGACCAGAATCTGTGGACAGCTTCTGGGAGGGTGGGAATGGAGCCAGCGATGGCATCCAAGACAATCGTGTGGATAGTCCACATGGCGATTGCAACCACCAGAGCACGGAGGGAGGGTGGAAGGGGGAGGCCATTGATGAAGCAAACATATCTCTTGACAGACTGAAAAGATGCGTTTGATCTTGGCCCAGCAGACGTTGAACTTCGCGCCATATCACTTTAGAGGTGGGGCACTTCTCCAGGCGGTGGAACAGCGTTCCATACTGGCCACACACGACACAGGATGAGTGTAAAGCATTAGAGCGCTCAGCTGTACGATACACCCGCCTCAGGCAGCACCACACATGGGAGCGGACTTGAGGCTGCAACAGAGGATGGTGTGCGTATCTCCAGATAATCTTTTGGGTCTCAGTGGAATAAGGGATGTCCATCATGTCCAGGTAGTCCACCCTGGATAGGACATGGGGTCGAATGGGGATCACGCCATCATGGATGGGTAGCCCCTGTACCTCTTGTGTGAACTGAGGAGAGGGGCGGCCTCTTTGGGTTGTATGTCCGCTAATACAAATTCTCCACTCTGCGCTTTGCATGGAGAGTAGGATTCGTTTGTAGTGGGTTTTAGTCCCGTGAGGACCTGTGGCTGATGTGTGTGATGCAAGGTATTTCATCAGGGAGTGGGGGTTTGATGGATTGTTGAGGCCTAAGGCTCAGGAGAAGTTGGAGCGGGCTGCACGGGACCAGTGTTGGGATGGGAGTGTAGGAGCGGTGACAGCTGCGATCCAGGTGCCCAGGATCTTGGCAGCATGGGCTTTGAAGTCAAGCAGGCCCATGCCACCTTGATGATGAGGGCCAAACATGACCTCTAGCCGTACTGGTGGGGGGCGGCCTGACCAAAGCCATCCTTGCAGCAAAGCATACAGGGATTTGAAGAAGCTTGGGGAGAAGGGGATGGCGTGGGCTCCGAACCAGACTTTGGATAGGAGCATAGAGTTGGCAAGAACAACCCTGCCAGTGAGGGTAGTAGGGTGGGCTCTAAGAGAGGCGATTCACTTCGTCACGTTGTCCAGTATATGGCACTCCATTACTGCTGACGCATATCCGCCTGCCTCTATCCACACACCCAGATGGCGCACCGGTCCTATGGTAGGACGTGGCATGAAGGGGAGCACCAGTGGAGCGGTGTGTGTTGAGTTAGTAAGGCATTGATGTGGGTGAGCAGATGGGCCAGGTTGGGAACTAATTGCTGAGGCCCAGCAGTTCTGAAACTGACTAAGGAGGATGATTTCGGTTTTGGAGGCGTTCAGTGCCACATTGCTTACCTGGGAGTATTCCTGGATGAGGGCTTCAAGTGCGCGTGCATCTTTGTTATTAGACACCCCCACCACGCAATCATCTGCAAATGCCAACATCTTGACTGGGGTTTGGCCTGGCACATGGACCCCAGCGAGTTGGTCATTCACATTTCGCATTAGTGGGTCAAGGCTGAAGTTGTATAAGAGTGGGCTGAGGGGGTCTAGTTGTCGCAAGCTCCTTTGAGGGCGGACTACTTCTGTTAGGAAGCCTGGGCCATGCACTGCCATTGTCGCAGATTCCGTGAGCAGCATTACCCAGTTTATGAAGCGAGGGGGTAGGCAGAATTGGTGGAGGCAGGCCCTTAGGTATTCCCAGTTTACTCTATCATAGGCCTTTTGTTGGTCCAAGAATACCAGTGCCCCAGAGGCCGTGGACTGACATGCATTAGCCACGGAGTGCACGTTATCCCAAATCAGCCTTCTGGGGATGAAACCAAATTGTTCTGGGGAGATGGTGGCAGACGCTACGGTCCTTAAACGGTTAGCCATGATTTTTGTTAAAATTTTGGTGTCTGTGTTTGTTAGAGAAATGGGGCGCCAGTTGGCTAAGTCAAGCTTATCCCCTTTCTTGAAGATTGTGACAGTAAAGGCCTCATGTCCTCCTGGTAGGTGGCGCATTTCCAACAGGCTTTGGTTAAGTGAGGCTAGCAGCAATGGGGATATATATTTGAAATATTTTTTGTAGAACTCATATGGAATGCCATCTGGGCCTGGGCATTTTCGGTTTGGCGCACCATGAATGGCTGTCCATAATTTGTTTGGAGAAATTAAATTCATTACTCCAGGTATCAGAAAATGGTGCGGATATGAGCTTGTCAAGAAATTCCGCCATTTCAGCTGGCTGAATTGGTTTGGCTCGGTATAACTCAGAGTAATATTTTTGCATTTCGATTGCCACTTCAGCTGGTGTGTCCACAATGGAATTATCCGATCTTCGCACCTGTGTACAGGCCACGCTCTGGCGTGGTGCAAAAATTTTTTTAAAGAAGTATGCGGTGCACTTGTCACCTTTAGTGATGCGTGTGGCCCTGTATTGGACACAAACCCGATGTTTGTGTTACCTTTTGAGTGCGTTGAGGTGGGCGGCTGCCTCTACCCACTTCTGGCCCCATGCAGGGCTGTATCCTGTGGCTGGAATGTTGGACTCCAAGTGGGCCAATTCTGCCAGAGCGCGCAAGATAACCGCCAATGTGGCTCATGAGCATCTGGAAGAGAGATGGCGATAGTGGCGGATGGTGTCCTCTTTTAAAGTTGCCCATGTGGAAATGGGGCTAACACAAAATGGTGCAACAAACGATTTTGCCAAAGTTGCCTCTTCCACCCTCATGGAAAATCCTGGCGATGCGAGCTCGGGGGGGCGGATTTTGCACCAATGTGGGGCCTTTGCAACTGTGACGGGTAAGTAGTAGGTTATTGAGACCAGTCAGTTGTCAGAGAACTCCATTTTCATTGTTTTGAAGTGGGAGATGTGGGGTTGGAATTTCGCCAGTATTAGAATAAGGTCGATGCGGGTCATGGACCTTAATTGGCCATTGTGGATGTGGGGACGCATCATGTTTTTGAGCAGTGGGGCATGTCACGGCAGCGCATCCATTAACCCAAGGGTGGCTTTTAGAATGCGTAGTTCTACGTGACCCTGTGGGGCATGGGGTGAGGGAGGCCACTGGTCCGTTGGTGAGGTTAGCCAACAGTTCATGTCGCCAACTAGGAAAGAATCAGGGGGTAGCGGGAGGGATTTGACCAATGAGAAAAATTCCCGATGCTCATGTGCACCGTTTGGGGCATAGATGTTGACGATTGCGTGTGCAATGTCAGCCCATGAGAAGGTGATGACAAGCACTCAGCCATCTAGGAATGTTTCTGAGGATGTAGATTTGAAAAAGTATTTTTCTGAATTAGCACCCCACAGTGCTTCGACCAAAAGGATAGGGATGGGAGGGGCATTGTTTTCCAAGCTTCCTCAGAACCTCGTGGACAGTGGGACTCCTGGATGGCCAGGATATCCACAGGTAAATTGTGTTGTAAAATACTTAGTTTCCTAGCCTGGGATGGGGAGGCCTTGAGTCTGGCAATATTCAATGTCCCTAGAGTGAAGGTTTCCCCCGTTGCACCTTAGGTGCGAGGGGGTGGGCCCCCAGGCCCATCAGCCTCTTCCAGGTCCCCACGGGCTTTCACAGCAGCATGGGTGTTAGCAGCAATGCTATCAGGGTTTTGTTAATTTTTGTGGAAAGAGTCGCATTGGCTTTGGCCTTCGCTTTTTGTTTTCCCAATGTCAGATGAATTTTTTGTGGTGCGGATAAGTTTGGTGCACCGTTGAGCAGG
This sequence comes from Massospora cicadina, assembly GCA_022478985.1. Classification (NCBI taxonomy): domain Eukaryota; kingdom Fungi; phylum Entomophthoromycota; class Entomophthoromycetes; order Entomophthorales; family Entomophthoraceae; genus Massospora; species Massospora cicadina. The sequence goes on from JAKSZP010005341.1 coordinate 156,524, forward strand.
TCAAAAATTTTTTTTCAGTTGGGATAGGTCCCAAGTCAGTTTTGACTGGAGCTTGGGTGCAGCGATTGGGTGAGATCAAATCTCCCATCAGGTCCTCAGATTGAGTGGCCCACTCATCTCGGGCTTCCCAATCTGATTGGATGATGGATTCCCAAGTCACTTCCACCGCAAAGGTCTCCATGTACTCCTGGCGTTGTGAGTGTGGGATGGCGGTGGTGGCCTTGGCCGCTTCCTTGGCCATGGCCCTATGGGCCTGCTTGGCCTTCTTCTGCTCCTGCAGGGATATGGGCTTTACCAATAGATAGCAGCCTTGTGCTCCCCATGGAAAAGCCTCCTTGGCGCTTGCGGCTGGTTTGTAGTGCGCCTCTCCACTGGCCATGGCTGCTGAGGGGTGCTCTTGGAATGTGACGCCCTCCTTGATGGGGCATGCGTGTGCCTTATGGCCAAATGCGTCACAGTGGGTGCAAATGGGGGGCGCGCTGTCCACGGTTACCTGGAATGGGTGTGTGGTATGCCCTGCAATATCAATAAAAGTGGAGTGTGGGATCTGGGTTAGGTCCTTCGCGATCTCCTCAGTTGGGGTCAGAACTGCAATGGCTTTGCCGGTGCACAGGTGTGGCATCAGCGTGAAGCGTTGCATTTCAAAAGATTGTATTTTGCTGTATATGGTGAGACCATCTTTCAGGTGTTGCTCCAAAATGTCACGTTTTACCATAGTAGGCAAAAAGTCAAACGTGAAGAAAATTTGGTTTGAACTTGTCCATCTGGTGCGTTTGGTTTTGACGACCCATTGCCCTTCGGGGAGGTTGACCACTATGTGCACTGCTGCAGCCTCGTCTGCTGCTATTTTGCTTTTGAAACCTAGGTCCAGCCAGCCCTGCGACATGGAGTGAGTTGCAATGTACACTGCGGTCAGGAAATTTTTGTGTACATCTTCACAAAATTTTTCCCATAAGGCCATTTTTTGGATGTCCAGATACACACAGACTCTGAATTCCACCAACAAAAGTGGCTGAGAGTGTGGCGTGTTGATGTACTGGTTGCATCGTGCTTGCCACATGAGTATCTCTGGGGAAATTGTGACTGCCAGTTTTTTGAGATTTTTGTCTATTCCGCCAGATTCTCTGGGGCGTTTTTGAACGTTGGAGGCCGCGGGCCTTCCACCTGCTCCTCTTACCTTGCTTGCCCGACTGCTCCCTGACTTGGGCGCAGACTAATCTCCTCTGTGAGATTATCAAACTAGAATTAGTCTTGAATTGAATAGGTTGCAAAAGTGTTTGCAACGAGAAAGAAAAGTTAATATACTTTTAATGTAGTGATTAAGATTTTACTTTATTTTTATCCTTAAATTTAGCATTACAGAAACCTTTATATCATGTTTATTTCCTATTATTATCTAAAAATCTAGGATAGTAAATTTTAATATATTTCCATTTCTAAAAGCTTCTACGTTGATCATTCCTTATCTTCACGAATTTTGTCATTTATTCTCTTAGCACTATAAATAGTGATAATATTTTATTAATTTTATAGTTTTGTAACCTTTTGAACTTAGGGTTACTCTCTGTAAACTTTGAGGTCTCCTTCACAGATTCTGATGTGTGCGTTGTAATATGAAAATTGTTATAGTTGAATAGATTGACAATAGTATGATAACTAAGGTCCTAGTTTAGATTCCCACAACTAATTTTTTTATTATCTCCGACCTAAACTGGTACTAGCTCTTAAGCTTCTATTTTGAAAAGACTTCTGGAAAGCAAGGGAACTTCTCCAATTGACTCTTCCTCTTCATGGTACTTAACCTACTAATGAGTTCATAGTTTCTCTTTTCCTTCTTAACGCAGGAGCTGACAGAGTAACTAATTAACACTTGGACAAGAATAACCTTTCCTTTAACTCTATTCTTTAAAGTTGGAAAATGATAAAAAGATAAGAGAATTCTTCTTCTTCCATTATTCTTTAAGATTATACAATTTAAACTGAATAGCTATCTAAAGTTATTCCAAGTTGAACTAATAATTTTATAATTACTTTTTTGTTGATTCATTAATAAAAAACAAGGAAATTTATAGTGAAATATGGCACCAAATTCTTACACAAACTCCCAATAGGAAAAAGCAGCTGTCGCCAATGTTATACCCTTTAAAGTAGCCTCATATTATAATTTTCCTTATCCATCTAGTTGTACTTTGACACCAACTAGAATGTACCCATTCTGGGTTGAATTAAAGAACGTGTCCCAATGTCTCAATCAATCTCAGCATGTTATCCATATTGGGCTATCAACCTGCTTAGGTAAATGAACCTTTTACCTATTAACAGAAAGTTGCGGTAATTAAAAGGTTACCTTCTGAGTTGCTACCAAAAGCATTGTCAACGCCCAGTAACTAATCATAAATCCTTTAATTGATCAGCGACAAACTCTAATTGACTCCTACAAGATTATTTGTTTATTAATTGTTAAATTGAACAACTTGTTTATTATAGCCCTTCAAAGGAACCTCAGGAACCTTCCAGAATCTAATCCTGACGGATTAGTTAATATCACTATAGGAAAAACCAACAAGAGTTATCATCTCCTATGATTACTCACATCCACTAAGGTAAATTACCCCAGTGGATAAAGCAGATTTTTATATAATCTGATTGTATGGATGATGTGGGCATAATGAAATTCCAACAGATCCCCCAGCTTGAACAGATTATCATTAAAAGATATAATACCTGTGAATTAATGCCACCTTGGGCTGTAGTCCTAATTTGGCCATCATATTTCAATATGATTCAGTTGAGCTCATTCTTATCCTCACTTGATGCATCCCATGCCATTCTCAGCAGTGCGGCTCCTATTATTCTTTTCCTAATCTCTGCCACCTCAATTGAGTGTAGTTCTGACAGCCTCATGCTGTACCATGACTCATATAGTTGTTCTTGCCAATAAAACGTTCTGGAATTCTGTATTTCCTCAGGTTGGGCTTCTACAAATCCACATCTTTCAAAGGATATTATCAGTTGGCTTCAACAATTCTTTGGTTCCTGTACTCCCCCAGGTTGAGCTCCCCCATTTTCAATCAGAGCAGATCTTTTTCATTATGTATCTTCACAGTGGATCCATCTTTACATGATCTAGTCCAGCAAATGTAATAGCTTTCTTTGACTCCGTTGTAATTCATCCCTTTCTCCTCGCTTGACAATGGAAGGTTGGAACACTGCCAGATACTTTTAATCATGACAAAGCAAACAAACTCAACTATTTTCAAAAATATACTTATTTCATATTTTGTATTCTGTATATTTTTTTTTTTTTTATCTTATATTATTTTTATATCTTTTGCATTGGGACTTAGTCTATTATTCTTAGGTGATGAAGTACATCTTTTCCTTAAACTATTTTGGTTCATAGGTTCTTTTTTTTTATTTAACCAGCCATAATGGTTTAGCGATCCCTCTTGAAACTTAACCAACAATTCTGGCTCAGAGGTCACCTATTGAGAATTATTAAAAGATTATGGTTCAGCATCCCAAGGGATCATTGTAATTTTTCTTCCTTAGATCAAATACTTTAGGTATTTGGTATGAACCCACTTCACTATGTGGCCATCAGCGATGTTTCTAAATATAGGCATCTGTTACTATCTTAGCATAAGTTTTGGGTGGTTCCTATCCATTAGGCCTTCTTTTCTGATTCGGCACTGATTATAGCAGGTCTTAAAACTAATTTATCTTTAACCATATGGCTTTTAATTCATTTGATTTTATAATATGCAGCTTTATCGCCAATTTCCAGTTCCATTTACTATAATCAACATTTTTCTCTGTAAATTGACTCTCAGCCTTTAATTGCTTTGGCTGATGTTTGGACTTATCCCACCAGCAGATCTGGATATAATCCCTTAATTGTGCGGATTGGTATAGTAATGTTAGCTTTATCCAGCTTTGACTTGATGTGGTTATTTTGCCCTTGCCATTTAATGCTTTTCAGTTAATTGGCAAGTGTAAGGTTGAGCAACTTCCTTTACAATATCTGGATTGATCGCCTTCAATTTGGCTTTGCTCCAATGATAGCATTTATATTTGTCATTGTATCCTACTACAGCAAATCCATACTTGTGTCCTTTACAAATAAATCTGAAGTATCTACTCCATCTGGGAAGATATCTGGCAAAGCAGGTTTCTTTGCAGTGGTATATTATTTTTAATCTAGACTTCTAAGCCTATCTCAAATATTTAGCAGCTTTCTTTTAAAGCAAACTAAGAAACATTTTTCCTCTTAGTTTATTTGATTATTGGATAGTAAAACTTCTAGTTGCACCAAATTTCAACAATGGGTTTTCAATTTTTCTTTTCAATTTATCACATTAAGTTTCATCTCAGTCATAACTCAATCCTGCTGATTGTTAAATCTCTCTGTGGTCTCATCTTCTAATTTTGTTGTAGTCTGATCCCACATCAGCTGAAATTTCCTTAATAGATTGATTAAAGGCATTAAATATAAAGCCTAAAATATTCATATATTCCATTATCTGCTTTGTGAAATTATGATTTTTCAGCGCTTAAACCAAGGCGTCATGCAGACCTCTGTAGGTCTGAAGCGCTGTCTTTATTGCTATAAATGAATTAAAATCTGATAATACTTTTTTACCAGCCAGAATTTGTGATTCCATTTAAAATTGGTCAGCAAAAGCAGCTAATTTTTTTCCTTTCTAAATTGGGTCTTAATAACTCCTGTATATGATTAGTCATCTGTATAGGACTATTACTTAGTCATTATTGTTTCTTTGGCGTCTCTGTATGTCCAATTGTCTTCGTTGAGATGGAGCAACACCAGATTTTGACAGTCAGTACTAAGCAGTTTATCACAATTACTGCCTTTTAACTCTCTGTATCCAAACAATGTCATTTCAAATAGGTGAAAAGCTATTGCATTATCCTATTAATATATAAGTAAACTTGGTTTACTTAAAAATTCCTCCATTGCTACTGTGTCAGGGGATTTTTACTTGGCAACCTGACTAATAATGGGTATATTTTCAGTGGTAGTCTGCTTATTAATTTCAGCTTACTTAACTTTGAGGCCAACTCGCTTCTCAGAGGATCTACTCCGCGCAGATTAGGCTTAATACTACCTTTGCTTAGATCACGATTATCCTTGAGGAGAAAATTCTCCTCTGATACTACCCATTGCAGCATCAATTTCTTTGATTTACTTTTTGCACTCTTGGCGAATATCTTGGAGACACTACTTGACATTTTCGTTATATGTTTGCCCTCAGGACTCAATAGAAGCCAAACCAACCTCTCCCTTGGCAGCTCAGCTTCAAGTTATCCGCAATATAAAGTTGCTTGTTCAAAAAGAACAGATCTCAGACTGGTTAATGTATTCTGCTCACTGGCTAATCCCAGACTGGCTATTGGCAATTAGCTCACTTATAAATTATATTTTTTAGCACTAGGTGGCCCCAACCTAAAGGGGGGATACACCGATCCTCACTTATAAATTGTAAGTGAATCCAAAAAAATTAAACTGAGATTCTGTGGGACAGAATTTTTAATTAAAAAAGTGAATCCTCATATACTTTAAGTGATAAATCAAAATTTAAAAGTGAATGAAATTATAGAAAACAATTGGTAATATATGTGTCAATGTGGGTGATTTTTAGGATCCCCTAGTAAGATGACGTCTAACTGCTGCTTTTGGTTGATTTTTCCATTTGAGATAATCTATGTATCAGCAATCTTCTTCTTGTGGCAATTGCCCTTAAGCTGGATGTCCAGGAGCCTTTTCATTCATCCCCGCTTCTGGGTTTTAAAAGTTGCATGTTCTTAATATACTGTTTTAAAGCAAATCTAATAATATTCTAATTTGACTTCAGTTTCAAGTGATGGCACTCCTTGATGCGCCTCACATCATCTTTTTTAAGGGACTCTCAAATTTAATTGATTTCTGGATTTGGTAATAATCATCTTAAAGCCTTGATCACTCCTGTTGGGGTAGTTCAGTTGAGTCATCATCTTATTAGTGTATTGAAATTATTTTGGATCCCTGAAGATATAAAAGGGTGTCAATTAAGCTGATTCTGGATGACGTCTTTATCTTATTAAATAAATCTGCCGAGGCATCAAGGCTAAAATCATATCACATGATATCACTTTATTGGTAAGGAAAATTAATTTATTCGCCCAAATCTATAAAAAATGGCTCATCCATATATACATTGAGGGTGGGTTGGTTGCCTTAAACTCCGCCATTTTGTGGTGGTGAACTTTTTTTCTTTCAACTGATTATGGAATATGCTGATCCACTCGCAGCCTCATCTGCAACACTTCCCCTCCTAAGGCAAGACCATGGGAATGACCTCATGTGCTAGGCATAATTCTATTAAGCTCAATCATAGTATCATCATCCTGGATGGATTTCTCAGCTCCTCTATTTGTCAAGACAGTAGCAGGACCAGTCCAAATGCTCTGTGACTTTTCTGAATGTTTCCTTGCATATGTTTGAACAAAACCTTGTCGCATAGGTTGAACTCTGGAAGCCTTGTTCGTCTTTGACTTTCCCACTGAATTTTAGGGATAGTCGCTTCAATGTTGTTTGAAGCTTTCATTAATTATATTCAACCATCACCTAACTCCTGCTGATAGCTCCAGGTGGCAGGTTCTCTCAGTCCATTGTAATGATTGGTGCTAAGAGGGATGGCAGAGCTGCCTCTCACCAGTACAGGGATTTGAAATGGGACATTCCAATCACTCAGTTTTGTTTAACTGAAAGATAACACGCTTTTGGCAACAATTGAACCTATTTCAATTTGTAATTTGTGAGTCGTTGTCTTTAAAATTTCTCCTAAGGTTCCATTAACTAACTTGACGCTTTTTTATTTGAGGATGTAATGTAGGGAGTAGTGAACTGCTGTTTCACTCACACTAGGTCCATTAAATTTCTCACCACGTCTGAGATGAAGTTTTTTCTGTTCTCTGAAAGTAAGCTTGAGTTCACATATGCCTTTAAATGACTTGATTGTAAAGGAAGCGAGAAGTGGAGTTCATGGTATATATTTTGACTGAAGAGGCTTTGACCCACTTGGTGAAGTGAGTTGTCATTACTCGGATTAACTTTGATCCACTGGAGGCAGTTTTAGTGGTCCCACCACATCAAATGATATATTGCTAAAGGGCACTGTAGGGGAATAGGCATAAACCTGAATCGCTTCTCCAGTAGGTGGAAACTCACTTAAGGTATGCACACTCCAAAAGATTGGTGCACTTTGTGAGACAAATACTCCCAGTAGAATTACACTTTCAGGTATGCCAGCGCTCTTTGGAAATATTCTATGGCCCATGTGCTTAAGGGCCTTCATAACCAAATCCTTGCGGTACTGGGTCAAATATAGGGGTACCATCTGTACTAATTCTTATTCTTGTAGATTTCCATCAACATGCCAGTTGTCTTTGATGAATCTCCTCAGAACGCTCTTAATTTCCTCTGTTTTATCCTGCCAGGTCTCTTCTAATATCCCAATTAAGCCATAAAGGCAATTTCTCTCTGGTGCTTGCAAATGGAATGCTAGTAATTGCAACAGGCTTTCACCGTTTAAATGCTTGTCTCCTGCGTGATGTATAAATTATATAATCATAGCCTTGGAGGAGTATAGCCCATAAGGCAATGCGTCGATTAAGATCCTCCATGTTCCACAACCAGTGGAGTGATGGATGATCAATTATACCTTAAAATATACACTGTACAAGTAAGTTTTGGAGTTTTTTACTACCCTGGATCACCGCCAAGTACTCGCACTCTGTGACCATATAGTTTTTCCTCTGCTTTGCGAACATCTTGGAGTAGTAATTTTTAGATGATCCCCTGGCTTCATCTAATTGCACCAAAATCGCGCCAAGCTTTACATCACTGGTGTTAGTATAGAGGTAGAACGTTTTAATGAAGTCAGGATAGACCAATATTAGCGCCTCTACCAATCTTGCTTTTAACTCTGCAAGCCCTGCTCTGGTTCTAGACCCCATTCAAACTTCGTTTTTTGTTGTGTAGGTATGTAAGGGGTGACACCAAGTCCACAAAATGGCATATGAACTTCTAGTAATATCCCACCATGTCGAGGAACACTTGGATATACCCCATGCTCCTTGGTAGGTTCATAGCCACATTGGCTTTCATCTTCCCATCTAGAGACGTAATTTCGCTATGGATGATCTTGTTCCCAAGGAACTCCAACTGTATTTTGAGAAATGTGCACTTCTTTATTTTAATTCATATTGGATGCCGCAGCCAATTAAAGACCTCCAGGAGGTTCTGCAGATGCTTTTGGAATGTTTGTTTGATTACAGATATGTCATTGAGATATATCAGCATGCTGTACAGCTTGAGATCGCCGAAAATGCAATTCATTAGACACTGTAAGGTAGCAGGGGCGTTGCAGAGCCCCTACTGCATCCTTTTGGGCTCAAACAGCCTTGGTTACTAATCAGGGCGCATTTCAGATAATCATTTGGTAAGAGCTCCATCCCATCAGCCGCTGGCCAAATTCATTGCTAAAAGTACTATAAGCACCTTGGCATTTCAGAGCGTCGTCATTGTGTAGGAGCGGGTATGATTCCTTCATAATTGTCTCATTCAATTGGAGGTAGTCCATGATCACTCTATGGGTGCCATTCTTTTTGCTTACAAGCAACAAAGGAGGTTCTCAGGGTCTCTTAGACGTTAATTAGCCCTGATTCAGCTAGTTGATTCGACTCTTAAGTGATAACTGCGTCTGCTGCTTTTAAGAGGTGGTAAGGTTTGGATTTGAAGGGTTTAGTGGAACCAGTATCCATATTGTAAACCTTATCCTTGCACATGTCATAATCATTGTATATGGTACTGAAGATTTCGCTGAACTCGTCTAACGGCTCATCAAGCTCCTTATGCTGTTTAGGATACACATCCTTTAACCTGAGACATCAAAATCCCCTTTTGCATTTATAGACTCAATGTCCTGGCAACTGGTCAATTAGGACAGTGAAACAACTTGTCCCTTTTTGACTCAGATAGGTTGAGTAGTGATATTCAGCAATGATGATCAACTATTCAGAGTAGTTTGTGTTATAGAACCCTGGTAGTAATCTAGGTTCTTACTTGTGTACTCCATCATTTCTTTATACATATAGGATGGTCTCCATTGGAACTTTTAAACTAATTTAGGGTCATTTTAAATTTATCCCCTGATTGAATCTCTATAGTCTCGCTAGCACTCATTAAAAAGCCCTTCTTATGCACTAACGTTAGGCATTAACTGTTTCGCAACCTTCTCAGTCAGGGTGTGTTGGATGGGGTAGATAAATTGATCTGTTTCCACAAAGCATTCAGCTGTTTCCATAGTTTGACATCCTCATCCTTAGATACTAGCGGAAGTTGGAAAGTTAATATGCTCATAGTGCTGGATATGAAATTAACCTTTACTTCAAACTTCAATAGAAACTGCTTCCCAATCAAGAAATCGTAGTGGTCATTGTCAAAAGTACTGCCGGTGCAAACAGGACCATGTGCTTAAAGCATAAGGGTAATGCTGAATAAACTACTAGGGTGAGGTTGACATCTGGTCCTGAAGTGATGTACTTCACGTTATAATTGATATCAGAATTGAATTTCAGCTTCTTCTTTAGCTTAGATGATATGATGTTGACTAGAGCCCAAGCATTAGTATTGCCAAGATGCCCAACTTCTGGATGATACACTTCACTGTTGTCACGCTCTTTCTGAAAGAATTTTCTTTGGTCAATTTATCAGTAGCGGATTCCTCAAACTGTCTAAGTAGCAGAACTTGTTGTAGCTTTAACATTATCCTCACCATCTGGTGCCAAATTCTTGGAGGTAGTTATAACTAGCTGCTCACTGATTAACTGAATAGTGACATGGGTATGTTGATTTGCTTGTTCTAGGTAAATAACATCTAATTTTGTTCTTCAGTGTCATGAACGCTTAATCTAGCAGTCACAGCCACTGCGATAGGTGCCCTTAACACGTGGTATCCTGCACTAGCCAAGTCTTCATCTTCGTGATCATCTTCACCCTCAGTGAAGAGGTCCACCCAGTTTACATATTAGGGTATACTCTTTAGGGGTTGCTTTCTTCTTTTCTTTGGCGAGTAACAGAAAGGTTAATAAAAATGCCCAGGTGACAGCACTTATTGCAGGTTAACTATCTATGATGAAGGTTTTCATGTAGTTTATAACTAATAACCTTTGGTTTAATGCCCTTATCATTAGTGACATAGATGGCCTTGCTGACTTATTCAGGTGGTGGTCTACCGATGGCCCTGTATTCAGTTTTGTATGCCCCTTGTATGTTGAGTAATTCTTCCTTAGGCGCCTTTAGAGACGTCGCGCTCTTTACCACTAAAGTCATATGAAGCTTTAATCTGGGATGCATCTCCAATGAATTCAGCAGACTAGTTTTCGCAGCAGATAAAACTATAGTTCCTGTAGTCCACAGTTTTTAATCCTGAGGTAGTAGCGAGAGGCATTATTTGCAACTAGCTCATTCTTGACCATTTTATATAAGGAGGAACTTTTGCTTCATATTTGGATATCTTGTTTACTACAGAACTCAGAAAGTAGGATACTATTCACTTTAGTCCAAATTAGTCCATGTCGTATGCACGCCCTAAGGATCTCCTGAGCCTTGCAACTTATACACCCTTGCATCTGGTGATCCTTTTGGCGAATGCTAGCATCATACATGCTGTTCTCATAAATCTGGAGAAAGCATAAAGCGTTTTTTTCTCAGGTGATTACATGGTCTTTAAGTACAGTTTAAAGTTAGGGGTCTTTCTTCAACATAGTTGGTGTACATAATGGTCAGTTGTGTAACAGTTCTGACCAGGTGTGGGAGATTCCGTTGAGTGACCCATAAAGGTGCCTCCAGTTAGGTTACTGTTCATGTAGTGTTAGGGTCAGTTACAGTCCTCATTTGTGCCTTCAATTCATCCATACTCTTGTCCATAGCAAACAGCATATTGTAGTTATGTTCTAAGCGCTCTCTATAGTCATTCAAAGTGCAAATGTTTTTGCTGTTCTTTTTTTAAGTACTACTTTCTCCTTTATATTCTTATAAGTAGATTCAAGTTTTATATTAGTTGGTTGTCCTCTCACAATGGGTAGTGAAGCAATTTTGCTTTTCTGAAGGTCTCCTTGACGCGCTCAAGATTGTTGCAAGGATCTTGAACTTCTAATTAAAGGTATGGGATCTTGAACAAATTATATCCTCCTCCCTGACCAGGAGCTCAAAAGAATCCTCTCCAGGATATGCTTCAATATCCTCTTTGTTGTCAAATTGCTCATGAGAACTCTCATGATAGTCACTATGGCCTGATGATGCCAGCCCAAAAGTGAGCACCACAGTCAGATTGTGACCTCAGCTTGTTTAACATGTGAGGTCAACTTGCTTCTTGAAGGTCTAATCCATGCAGATTAGGAATCATATAACCTTTGCTTGGATCACAATCATCCTTGCAGAGCAAATTTTTCATGGTGCTACCCATTGTAGCATCAAAAGCTAATATAAACTGTTTGCGTAAATAGCGAATCTCTTGTTAACACTCTTGGACATTTCTATTGTACGTTGGACCTCAGGACTCAATAGAAGTCAATTCAACCTCTCCCTTGGCAGCTTGGCTACAAGGTATCTGCATTATAGAGGGTCCTTGTTAAAACTGAGAAGATCTTAGATAGGTTAAAGTATTATGCTCACTAGATAATCCAAACTGGTTACTGGCGATTAGATCACTTAAACCCTTATAAGTGAAAACAAAAAGGGATAAAATCTGAGATTCTGTGGCAAGGTTTTTTTACTAATGAAAAAATTAAAGCTTTATACTTCAAGTGATAAATTTAAGATAAAAAAGAATGATTTTAAATTTATTGCGGGGAAGGCTGACCATGGGACGGACATTTCCAAAATTGACCTGACTGAGACAACACTTAGTAACAGGGAAGGCACCCCAGAGAAGCGATGCTATCTCTTGTTGCCAGCAGGAACGCCACTTATGGGGAAGGGGAGGGAACGCGTGAAGGGGCCGTAGCCACAATTGAACACGTGTGGAGGAAGGGGTCTGATTTGATGAACCAAACTGGGAACCAGGAGAATACCAGCTGTCAGCGGCACGGTGGGGGAAATCCAAACATCCACGCTTGGAAGTGGTCCACCAAATGAGACCGGAATCTGTGGACAGCTTCTGGGATGGTGGGGATGGATCCTGCGATGGCATCCAAGACAATCGTGCGGATGGTCCACATGGCGATTGCAACCACCAGAGCACAGAGGGATGGTGGAAGGGGGAGGCCATTGATAAAGCAAACATTTCTCTTGACAGACTGAAGGGATGTGTTTGATTCTGGCCCAGTAGACGTTGAACTTCGCGCCATATCACTTTAGAGGTAGGACACTTCTCCAGGCGGTGGAACATCGTTCCATACTGGACACACACGACGCAGGATGAGTGTAAAGCGTTAGAGCGCTCAGCTGTACGGTACACCCGCCTCAGGCAGCGCCACACATGGGAACGGATTTGAGGCTGCAACAGAGGATGATGTGCGTATTTCCAAATATTTTTTTGGGTCTCAATGGAGTAAGGGATGTCCATCATGTCCAGGTAGTCCACCCTGGATAGGACATGGGCCCGTGTGGGGATCACGCCATCATGGATGGGTAGCCCCTGTACCTCTTGTGTGAACTGAGGTGAGGGGCGGCCTTTTTTGGGTTGTATGTCCACTAATACGAATTCTCCACTCAGCGCTCCACATGGAGAGGAGGATTCGTTTGTAGTGGGTTTTAGTACCGTGAGGACCTGTGGCTGATGGGTGTGAAGCCAGGTATTTCATCAGGGAGTGGGGGTTCGATGGATTGTTGAGGCCCAAGGCGCGGGAGAAGTTGGAGCGGGCCGCGCGGGACCAGTGTTGGGAGGGGAGTGTAGGGGCAGTGACAGCCGCAATCCTGGTACCCAAGATCTTAGCCGCATGGGCTCTGAAGTCAAGCAGGCCCATGCCACCATGCTGATGAGGGCCAAACATGACTTCTAAACGTACTGGTGGAGGGCGGCCTGACCATAGCCATCCTTGCAGCAGGGCGTGTAAGGATTTGAAGAAGCTTGGGGAGAAGGGGATGGTGTGGGCTCCAAACCAGACTTTGGAGAGGAGCATAGAGTTGTCCAAAAAGACCCTGCCAGTAAGGGAAGTAGATTGGGCTCTGAGGGAGGCGATGCGCTTTGTCACGTTGTCTAGAATATGACTCTCCATTAATGCTGATGCATATCCGCCTGCCTCCACCCACACGCCCAAATGGCGGACCGGCCCCATGGCAGGGCGTGGCACAAAGGGGAGCACCAGTGGGGCGGTGTGGGGTGAGCTGGGAGGGCGAGCGCGTGTGTGAGCAGATGGGCTGGGCTAGGCTCTGGTTGCAGGGGCCCAGCAGTTTTGATACCGACCAAGGAGGATTATTTTGGTTTTGGAGGCGTTCAGTGCAGCATTACTTACCCGGGAATACTCCTGGATAAGAGCTTCAAGTGCGCGTACATCTTTATTATTAGACACTCCAACCACACAGTCATCTGCAAATGCCATCATCTTGACTGGGGCTTGGCCTGGCACATGGACCCCAGTAAGTTGGGCATTCACATTTCGAAGTAGTGGGTCAAGGCTGAAGTTTTATAAGATTGGGCTAAGGGGGTCCCTTGTCGCAAGCCCCTTTGAGGGCGGACTACTTCTGTTAGGAAGCCAGGGCCACGTACTGCCATTGTTGCAGATTCCGTGAGCAGCATCACCCAGTTGATGAAGCGAGGGAGTAAGTGGAATTGATGGAGGCAGGCCCTGAGGTATTCCCAGTTTACTCTATGATAGGCCTTCTGTTGGTCCAAGAATGCAAGTGCCCCTGAGGCTGTGGACTGGCACACTTTGGCCACAGATTGCACGTTATCCCAAATCAGCCTTCTGGGGATGAAACCAAATTGTTCTGGGGAGATGGTGGCAGATGCTACGGTCCTTAAACGGTTAGCCATGATTTTTGTTAAAATTTTGGTGTCTGTGTTTGTTAGAGAAATGGGGCGCCAGTTGGCTAAGTCAAGCTTATCCCCTTTCTTGAAGATTGTGACAGTGAAGGCCTCTTGTCCTCCTGGTAGGAGGCGCGTTTCCAAAAGGCTCTGGTTAAGTGAGGCCAACAGTAGTGGGGATATATATCTGAAGTACTTTGTAGAATACATATGGAATGCCAACTGGGCTTGGGCATTTTTGGTTTGGTGCACCGCGAATGGCTGTCCATAATTTGTTCAGAGTAATAAAATTCATTATTTCTGGGTATCAGGAAACTGTGCGTATGTGGGCTCAGTCAAGAAATTCTGCCACTTCAGCCAGCTGAATTGGATCAGAACGGTACAACTTGGAGTAATACTTTTGTGTTTCAATTTCCACTTCAGCTGGCGTATCCGCAATGGAATCATCCAATCTTCGCACCTGTGTGCAGGCCACGCTCTGGTGTGGTGCAAAATTTTTCTAAAAAAATGTGCGGTGCACTTGTCACCTTTTGTGATGCATTTGGCCCTGTACTGAACACAAACCCGATGCTTGTGTTGCCTTTTGAGCACGTTTAGGTGGGCGGCTGCCTCTGCCCACTTCCAGCCCCATGAAGAGCTGTATCCTGTAGCCAGAATGTTGGACTCCAAGAGTGCCAACTCTGCCAGAGCATGCAAAATGACAGCCGATGTGGCTCATGAGTGTCTGGAGGAGAGGTGGTGAGAGTGGCGGATGGTATCTTCTTGAAAGTTGCCCATGTGGAAATGGGGTCTGCACAAAATGTTGCAACAAACTCTTATCAAAGTTGCTGATTCCACCCACATGGAAAATCCTGGTGACACGAGCTCAGGGGGTAGATTTTGCACCAATGTGGGGCCTTAGCAGCTGTGACAGATAGGTGGTAGGTTATTGAGACCATTCAATGGTCAGAGAATCCCATTTTTGTTGTTTTAAAGTGGGATATGTGGGGTTGGAATTTCGCCGGTGTAAGACTAAGGTTGATGTGGGACATGGACCTTAGTTGCCCATTGTGGATGTGGGGGCGCATCATGTTCTCGAACAGCGGGGCTTGCCGCAGCAGTGCATCCATTAATCCAAGGGTGGCCTTTAGAATGCGAAGTTCAATGTGGCCCTGGGGGGCATGGGAGGAGGAAGGCCACCGGTCCATTGAAGTGTTTAGCCAGCAGTTCATGTTGCCGACTACAAAAGGGTCTGGGGGTAGCGGGAGGGATTTGACCAATGAGAAAAATTCCTGATGCTCTTGTACACCATTTGGGGCATATATGTTGACAATAGCGTGTACCACGTCAGCCCATGAGAAAGTGACAACAAGGACTCAGCCATTGAGGAAGGTTTCTTATGATAAAAATTTTTAAAAATTATTTTTCCAAATTAGCACCCCACAGTGCTTTGACCAAAAGGATAGGGATGGGAGGAGCATTGTTTTCCAAGCCTCCTCAGAACTTTGTGGACAGTGGGACTCCTGGATGACCAAGATATCCACGGGTAAATTTTGTTGTAAAAAACTCAGTTTCCTAGCCCGTGATGGCAAGGCCTTGAGTCCAGCGATATTCAATGTCCTAAAGTGAAGGTTTCCCCCATCGCACCTTAGGTGTGAGGGGGTGAGCACCTGGGCCCACTAGCCTCCTCTAGATCCCCACGGGCCTTCACAGCAGCACAGGTGTTTGCAGCAACGCTATCAGTAGTTTTGTTGATTTTAGCAGAAAGGTTCGCGTTGGCTTTTGCCTTTGCTTTTTGTTTCCCCAACACCAGATGAATTTTTTGCAGTACGGATGAGTTTGGTGCACCATTGAGCAGGTCAAAAAAAATTTCAGGTAGGATGGGCCCCAAGTCAGTTTCAACTAGAGCTTGGTTGCAATGATTGGGTGAGATTGAGTCCCCCATTGGATCCTCAGATTGGGTGGCCCAATTGGCATGGGCTTCCCAATCTGATTGGTTGATGGATTCCCAATTTGCTTCTGCCGCAAAGGTTTTGATGTCCTCCTGGCGTTGGGAGTGTGGGATAGCGGTGGTGACTTTGGCCGCTTCCTTGGCCGCGGCCCTGTGGGCCTGCTTGGCCTTCTTCCACTCTTGCGGGGATGTAGGCTTTACAAGTAGGTAGCAACCTTGTGCTCCCCACGGGAAAGCCTCTTTGTGGTGCTTACAGTTGGTTCGCAGTGCACCTCTCTGCTGGCCATGGCCGCTGAGGGGTGCTCTTGGAATGTGACGCCCTCCTTGGTGGGGCATGCATGTGCCTTATGGCTGAACGCATCACAGTGGATGCAGATGGGGGGCGCGCTGTCCACGGTTACCCAGAAAGGGTGGGTGGTATGCCCTTCAATATTAATAAAAGTGGAGTGCAGGATCTGGGTTAGGTCCTTCACGATCTCCTCAGTTGGAGTCAGAACTGCGATGGCTTTGCTGGTACACAGGTGTGGCATCAGCATAAAGTGTTGCATTTCAAAAGATTGTATTTCGCCGTAGACAGCGAGACCATCTTTCAGGTGTTGCTCCAAAATGTCACGTCTACTGTAGTAGGCAAAAAGTTGAACGTGAGGAAAATTTGGTTGGATTTTGTCCATCTAGTGCGTTTTGTTTTAATGACCCGTTGCCCTTTGGGGAGGTCAATCACTACGTGCACCACAGCAGCCTCATCTGCTGCCTCTTTGTTTTTCAAAGCCTAGGTCCAGCCAACCATGTGACATGGAGTGAGGTGCAATGTACACCGCGGTTGGGAAAAAAGTGTGCACATCCTGACAATATTTTCCCCATAAAGCCATTTGTTGAATGTCCAGAAACACGCGGACTCCGTATTCCGCCAACAAAAGTAGCTGGGAGTGCGGCGTATTGATGTACTGGTTACATCGTGCTTGCCAAGCAAGTGTTTTGGGGAAATAGTGACCACCAGTTTTTTAAAATTTTTTTCGATTCCGCCAGTTTCTCCAGGGCGTTTTCAAATGTTTGAGGCCACGGGCCTCCCACCTGCTCCTCTTACCTTACTTTCCCAACTGCTCCCTGACATGGGCGCAGACTAGTCTCCTCTATGAAATTATCAAACTAGATTCAGACTTTAAAGAATGGGTTGCAAAAGTGATTGCAACGAGAGAGAAAAGTTAAGATAAAAAATAATGATAATTTGAATTAAGTTGAGAATATGGGTGTCAGCATGGGGAATTTGATTGCCCTGGTTAGACGGCGTCTAGCTGCTGCTTTCATGACTTTGTTCACTTATATAATTAATGTATACATGAGCTCCTTCTCAGAGCTTTTACATCTGAACCTGGATTTTCAGAGGCCCTGTCATCAATCCCCACTTCTTGATTCTATCAGCTGCATCTTCTTCAGATATTAAGTCATTACTAAGTCAGGTAATATGATAGTTAACATCAGGTTCAAGCAATGTCACTCTTTTGATGCGCCTCACATCTTGTTTTTAAGTGATCTCAGAATTTGTTGATTTCCATATTTCTTAAAATATTCATCTTTGAGCCTCAATTGCTCCTGATGGGGCAATCCAGCTGAGTCATTGTCTCATCACTGGTGTATTGCAAATTATTTTGGCCCCCTGAAGGTATAAAAAGGGGTCAATTTTCATACTGATTCAAGCGACGTCATTGTCCATTATATAAATCTGATGAAAAAAACAGGGCAAAATTTATTTCGCATGACTTACTATGATGGTGGTTTAAATTTCTTGACTTTCCAAAATCTATAATATGGACTCATCTGTCCCCATCCAAGGTGGGTTGGCTGCCTGCACCTCCGCCAGTTTGGGGCTAAGTTAACTCATTCCACTGGCTAAGAAATGATCCGCTGATCCACTAGTGGCCTCATCCATGACAGGGGGCATATCCTTTAATGCAGCAAAAGCTCCAAGCATATCTCTCAGAGTTTGTACTTTACCAACTGGATGTTTCTGTGTCTCGTTGTCAAATTCATTCGCCTCCACCTGAGCTCAACCACATTTGTGATTTTTGAGTTCTTTTAAATTTCATTAAGATCTGTGCTATGTTTCCTAAATCTGGCAGAAGCGTTTTTTACTTTTCTCTTGGTTTTCTGGAACAGTTACTCTTTGATTACTTAAGTCTCATTCCCTTTTTATGAGGTAACTGTCCCATAGAGATCATTATTGACCTTTTCAAATTGTTTGATTTTCTCCTTGGCTTTTGTCACTCGCTCATCCAAATCAGCTAGATCAGATTGTGACGCTGAGCTCTGTGCATTCTCATTATCAGTTTCCAATTCCATCCACAGCTTCCTAAGTTCATTTTTGTATGACATTGTGATGATATGCTCTATTATTTTTGGCTTAAAAACTCTACTGCCCTGTAGTGAGCACTAAATGTAAACTTTTGACTATATTGTTACACCATGTAAACTTTCAAGTCCACTGCACAGGTCCTGATGTGTGTGTCTTGATAGATTTTTGATATAGTTGAATGGGTTACAATAGCATGAAGACTATTTTCTAGTTTATATAGCACCAGATTGAGTAATGTCTCTGACGCTAGACTGGTCTAAAGCTCTTCCTTCTATCTTTAAAGGTACTTAGAGAAAGCAAGGGAAATTCTCCCTCTGACTCTTTCTTTCTGATCTTATTTAACCTATTAATAAGTTCAGAGGTTCTCTACACCATTCTTAACGCAGGAGCTGTTGTAGTAACTAAAAACCACTTTGGCAATGGAACTTTTCCCTTCAACTCTAATCTCAAGAGTTGGCAAAGAAAAATAGATAAAAGTATATTTTTTCTTTTATTATAATCCCAAGAGTATACAGTATAAATTGCAAAACTATATAAATGATATTCCAAGTTGAACTGAAAATTTACTGATTACTTTCTTATTGCATTTATTTAATAAAAAAAGGTAATATATAATGAATTTGGCGCTAACTCTTCTGTTGGCACCCCAATAGGAAATGGCAGCTGTCAATGATGGACTAAACCTCTAAAGTCACCTCATACAATGATTTTCCTCTTCCGTCTAGTCATATTTTGCTACTGACCACAATAAAACCCTTCTGGTATTTAATTGAAGAACATGTCCCAACATCTTTAATCAATTTTCAGTGTATTACCCTTACTAAACTAGTAACTTACTTAGTTAATGGGATCTTTAACTCATTCTAAGTGGGTCATGTTACCTAAAGGGTTAACTCATGAATTTCTACTAGAAATATTTTTAACGAAAACCAACTAAGCATAAATCCCAAAATTATTTGGCAACAAAATCTGATCAACTCCTACAAATTTAATTATTTTTTATCTGTTAAATTGCTAATAGAAAAACTTTTTTATTGTTGTGGATCCTCCTCAACGGAACATCAGTAATCTGGCGGAATTACATTCTGGCAGATTTTAGTCTATATCCTGTTAGGATTAACAACCAACAGTAGTTATCATCTCCTATGATAACAAATATACTAATGTAAATCACCTTAGGGGAAAGAAGATTATATATATTCTGATTGATCTGGATGATGTGGGCATACTGAAATCCCAACTTTTTACTTTCTTATTTAATAATTTTATATTAAGTTAAACACTTACTTGAAACCTCTGAACTTACTGATAATAGGTTAAAATTTAATGGTATATCAACCATCCTGCCAAAATGCACCTTCAAAGAGACTAGTTACCTTACCAAAGAGTAATTCCGATAATAAGATCTCTGAGTGCTACTTAGACTAATAATCTTGTAGCCTTCAAAGGACAAGTTGTTAACAAATAGTACCCATATTCCTAAAAAATGAATTTCCCCTATAAACTTTATAATGCAATTTTAGAGGCAATCTCTGGTGATGATGGACTAACTGGTGGGAATTCTTTTATTAGTTTCAAGGTTGTAGTTCCAATAGGTTGGTTTTGGTCAATTGGAAGTGCTAAATAAAATGGGGCTTTGTTTTTTAGAATTAAAGTATTTCAACTTTGGAATTTAGGATAAGATCTTATACAGCAAAAATGTGGAGACTTTTAAAGCTGGTTTTACATCAAGTATAAATTTAGTCAACCTTCTCTTAAAAGGCTTCATGAACATCTATTTTGTTTAGTTCAGCTGAGGCTTTGGTTATCAAGGTTTTAATTGATATGGTTGGGGTGATATATCCTGAAAAGGAGCTCATAAGGGTGCATTGAGAGGTAGTGTGTTTTTATTTGGTAGGCACATAGTAATGCAAGAAATTAGTTGGACTATTTTTTAAAACTTTTCATGCAGCTTTGCTTGAGAGATTTTTGGAGGTTGGATAAGACCTTAAGCTAATCAATTTTGTAAAATATAATTATGAAGTGGTCGTAAAATCATTGTTGTGCAAAAGCAATTCTATTAGCTACCAATTTATAAAATAATTGTGGCCCCTTGTCAGACAAGGTGTTGTAAGAGGATCCCATATTTTGTAATTATTTTCATATAGGAATGGAGCTTCAGTAAGGGCATCAACCTTGGATACAGTTTTAGCTAAAGGCCATATGGTAAAATAATCTGTGGTGACTAGAATACATTTGCACCCATTTCAGACTATATTAAATAGCCCAAAAAACTCAATTTTATGCACTTTAAATGGTTTTTTGGTGATTGTGGGTTTAAGAAATATGTGGGAGTTAGGTGGCTGGTGAACACTTGTAAGGGATGACACTCAAGCAATTAAGATGCATATATTGGAGTAGGCGTTAGGCAAACAGTATGTAGAGTAAATCCATTTCCAGGTTTTTTATTTGCCAAATTTCAGCGTCAATATGGGCTTTTTTAGCATTAGTGGCGCCCAACCCAAAAAGGGGGCCCTCCACGCATCTTTACTTGCAAAAGGCCAAACAAGGGATTATCCATAAGTAAAAATTCCTAACATGGCTCTTTTGGCTAATAGCCTAAGACGCCATATTAGAAGGGGGAGAGGGGAAGAAGGGATCTCTATCCAATGTATATTAAGGACACGTGACATATGGGACAGAATTTGAGTTAGGGTATCAGCAGCATGGGGTTGTTGGTTTTCAAGATGAGGGTTCTCCTCATTGATGAGGCCAGCAGTATGCATAGCCTTGAGATACTGGGCAAATTGGAATTCAGAATGCTTAATCAACTCTGGCACACATGAAAAGATTTTAATTTGTTGAAGGGTTTGGGGGTAATTCATGTTAAACACTGAACATTTTGCTGCATACAATCATGCGTGGCCTGCCCCAAATTCAATCTCCTCAATTGGCGCCTGGACATCATCAAGGAAATTTGGCGGGAAGTTTAGACAAGAAATCCATTTACGAGCAGCTCCATAGCTATATTGAGGGTTTGTTGGTAAGGAATCTTTGCAGGCAGCAGCCGCCTCAAGTGCCCTTTTATTTAAAAGTTGTGTAATTAGTGAAGCCCTTACAAGGGCAAAAGTGATGACGAGGAGTTGAATTGGGTAGGTCAACAAAGAATTTCACCCAATAAATGTCAGGATTCTTATAATATACACTATGTCATCATTCACCCATTTGAGGTATTTAAAAGGGTTTGAGGGGGAATACTTGGTCCAGAAACAGGAGCTAATTGGCTGGGCCAAGTGCAGATGACCCACAAATCCTTGACCAAAGCTAGTCAACTGAGGATTAAGCGGAACCTAATCAAAAGCTGTTTTATTTAGCTGATTCTTATTGGCTGGACCAGTGGAAGCTGAGGCCGTGTGTAAGGAGAGTGTCTATAACTCTCCTGTTTCAAGCGTGATGGTTTTTGGTGAACAGAGCCAACGCATGTAAACTAGCTGTTAGTACTAAAGCTACTAGCGCCAAGCAGAGGGTGCTGGAGCAATAACAACTAAAGCAAAGTATTGTGATAAATAACCAACCAAAAATGACACGGTGTGCAAGAAGAGAAGGGGTAAACAGCCCAGATTGGGGGGTGCCTGGGCGAACCTATGGTGCACGGGGTGAAAATCTTACTGTGTTCAATATGGAATGGTTAATGTGGTGTGAGACCTCCTCGACAGGGTCTGCGCACAGGATTGTTTGGAATAACATTTAAAAAACGGTAAAATGGGAAACTTTATTTGGGAAGTTGACCAACAAAGATGTTAGATGGAGAAACATATTTAAACTCAGACAGAGGAATAAGGGTTTTCTGTAGCAGGCTCAAGCACTGACCCACCAATAGGCAAACACTACCATCCAAATTGGTAGAATAAACTGAAACTGACTTCACTTGAGTAATTGATTGAAGTTGGATTTGACACAAACGTGTTGTTTCATAAATGGAATGGATTTTGAAACCCAGTTCCTTGATGAACCAAATGGAACCATTCGCGTTAATTTGATAGACCATCTATTTTAGTGCATAGACCGATGTAAGAGGCTGGGCATTTGGCACCCCACCAGTACCAACATGCGCATATTTTGCCCATACCCAGCTTTGGTCTAGGGTATGCCTAAGGTCAGGAAGGGCCTGTAAATTCACCTTCTGGGCCTCCTGGCGCCCAGCCTTGTCCTTGGAGCTGGTCCCCACTATGATATCATGTAACCATGACACCATGTGGGTGTAAAAAGGGGAGGAAGGATCAAACCACATTCAAAAACTGATGTGTATTTGGCAGTGGGGCCAATGTCAGAGGGAGGGGAAGCAGAAGCTGCAGCGACAGCAGAATTAGGGCCCTTGTACCTTAAGTTATAAGATCCAAAGCACAAGTGGCAAAATGCTCACCTATTTTCAATGTGGGCCTGGAATGGGTGGTCTGGGGTGGAGCAGACAATGGTACAAGGGGAAGTGGCGAGGTGGTTGTCTCAATGAAAGGGACAAATGGTTGCAAATGCTCAATGTCCTGCCAGTTGGCTGGCTCCATTTGGAACCAGAAACTGGAGAATGGTCTCTGCGTTATAGTTGGCTAATTCCTCCAGCAGCTCATGGCAAAGCTGGTTAGGGGAAAGATAGCTGGGCAGCCTAACAAACTGAACCACAAAGTGGCATCCGCCATCAACTGAGTATGGGTTGTTTGGAATGGGGTGTTTTTAAAAATAAATGGCAACGTCATTACATCTGTGGCATTAGCTTCACTAGGGAAGTCTAGATCAAAATATCCCTTAAAGGGGCAGAAATCATTAAAAAATGGCGGGCTTAAAAACTTCCAGAGCCATCTTGATGATGGCAGCACTTGATTAATGGAAATGATTTTAATACCCAACCCAAAGGCTGAAGTGCAGGTTGCTCCAAGGAGTACCAGAGGGCTTCTCAGCACAGCCTGGGAGCGCACCAGGTGTTGAGGAAGGCCTGAGGAGGAACAAAACGGCCGTTGGGATTAGGAGACTAGAAGACTAGAAGACCCAGACCAGGTGCGCTTCAGCTGCGGCTGAAACACACCAGTAGGCGGTGCACCATCATCCATATGGGGGGAACAGGCGTTGCATTTGATGACAATAGTTCAAAACATCTCAATGAGCAAGTTGTATTTTTAAAAACTTTTTTAAACTCGGATTCAATCAAAATTGTTATTGAACCAAAAGAAGTTATGGGTTTCTTTTTGATATTTCATCTATAGGTTCTTTAAACTACTTTATGCTATAGAACCCTTAATGCACAATGTGTTGGTCTTGAATAATTATAAAACTTAGTGCATTTATTTAAACTGTCATCCAGTAGTTACTCATATAGGCATCTAAAATTTTACAAAAAATGTTAGATTTTCATTAGCTCTTGTTCAAGGTAAGTTAACTTAATGTGATACACTGGGACTTGGTTAGTAATTATAGGGATGCAACAGAAACTGTTATGCACTGAGTTCAATTCTCCAGTAGGTGCACAAATTTCATATAGAATTCCATCAATTCATAGCGCCATCAGATAGTTTGACCATTATATTTGTGTTGCTGAACGAAAAAACACAAAGCAAAATTGTTAGTGTAGATGGTAACAGTTTTGCCATTAGGTAAAATCAGAATTTTTGGAAGGCAAATACAATGACAAGTATCTCTTTGTAGTTGGAGTAGGTAATTTTAGCTGAAGTGAGCTTTTTGGAGATGTACTTGATGGGAAATTGATTCTCATTTTAAAAATGAGTTATATCTTTCTTATGCGCAATGTACTTTCATCAGTGATAACTTAAAATTCTTTTTATAAAAAACTGGGAAAATAAATATTAGTCACAAATTATTGACTTTTTAGATTGTCAAAGTTATGCTATTCAGAATGATTAGACTCCCAGGATAATCCTTTCTTCTGTAAGTGAAGTAAAGGGCAGAAAGATGTCTATATTTGGGTACAAATAAATTTTCCTACTTCATTGGTGACATATAGTTACCAATGAAGTAGAAAAGGCTAAAATATTTAAGGATTCTTGGTACTTTATTCTTCCTAGTTAAATTGGTTTATACATATATCTAATCATTTGAATGTCCCTTTGTGTGATACATTTTTTAATTTTTTAAGTAATTTTTTCTAATATCTACCACTTTGCCTAGTATTGCAAAAAGTACGCTGGAGTTGCAGGTCTGTCATATATAAAATTGGGGTTGAAAAGGTTTATGTTAGTTGCCAGTTCTTATGAAACTAATCAACTTGCTGATATTTTATAGTATGCTAAGTTATAATGGGCTCATTTCTCATTTCAGTTTTCACACATCATGTGTTTAACGATATAACTCAATAGTTTTATTTATTAGGTGCATAGGGGCCAGTTTAATACCAACAATGCTGAGTTTGCCTCTCTATTTCATCTTGAAAAATCTCATGCCCTCAAAATGCTATTATAAATTCAGATAAAAATTTTAGTATTTTTGAAATAAACAGGGATACAGTGGTTGATCAGATCTTAAAACAGATCGTCCTTTAAAATCTGGAATTTTTTGTAGTTCACTAGTAAAGAATAAATGGCATTTGTGTGTATTCAAACTGGCCATACTGGTAACAAAAGCCAATTTTAGTCTATTCTACTCTATATTTCTATATGTTAATACCCTAAGTATAAGCCAATGTTGGTGAACATTTGGGCTCCCTCATGAAATTAAAATAGGTATGAGATTAATTGCAAGGATAGGCATTTATCTTGGTAGCCTTGGTGACTAGTATAAATACACATTCAGAGTATATAATTTTAGTACTATGACCACTTTCAGCGCTACAGTTCTTCAGACTGGCGCTGGGGTTCACGGTGGCTCAAAGCTGGAAAATTGGAAAGAGCACCGAGGAGGAAATGGGAAAAATGAGTTAGTATACCAAATATTTTATTAAACTAAAAAGCTTCAATATTTATAGAGTGCTTTGGGACTTGGTGCCTTCAAGATCATCAGGGCCTCATCCAATCAGGATCTTTACTGATCTTCTGGAATGGCCTCCTCATGGGCGTCCTTAATGGATAGTGTCGCTCACCTGACTGAATGGGTGGAGATGCCGCCCCACGTGACTCAGGAATAGGTGAGGATGATCCTGAAAAATATTTAGCTCAGGTAGGTTTAACGACCAATTCAGCACAGCCTGATTCAGAAGATGGGAATTCAATATGATTTTTATCTTGAATTCCAACAAGGACCCCTCAGGATCCTGCTGGAGGGGGTATACAGATGGAGGAACTGACCATGCACCCAATTTACAACAGTCCTTTGATTGATGTCAGCAATGGAGTACTCGGACTTTACCTTATGTATGACTTTGTAGGGTCCAGACCACAGTATGTCGAGCTTATTCTGTCAGCCTCCAGGTTGATGATGATAAAAGAGAATGAGGTCACCTAGTTGAAAATCTGGTAAGGAGGGTCATCCGAGATTTGATTAGGATGTCTCTCTTCCAGTGGTGGTGATAATGCCTTGAGTGGCTTGGGCTTGGAGCTGGACAATTTCACTGACTAGAGCCCTTATAGTTAAATCAGAGTTCTCAGGGGTGGAGGCTTTGAGCAGGGGCTGGATGCTACTGGGTAGCCGAGGTGCTCGCCCATACAGGGCTTCAAATAGGGACATCTTGATGACATGTTGATAGCTTACCTGGTAGGCAAGCAAGGCGCTGGGCAGATAATGGTTCCAACGGGCAGGATCTGAGGTGGCCAACTTTCGTAGAATGGAAACAAGAGTTCCATTAGCACGTTCTACCGCCCCATTAGTAGAAGGGTGGTAGGGGGCAGCGAAACTCTGGGTGGTGCCAGATAGCAAAGTTAGTTTCTGTACTACCTGGGAGGTGAAGTTCAACCCATTGTCTGAAAGCAAGGTCTGGGGCACCTGTGCTGGGTGAAAACAGAGAAAACAAGAAATAGGGCGGTAGCCTTAGAGGTGGCTGCAGGGACTGAGATCGCCTTAACCCACTTAGTTAAGTGGTCTATGGCTAGGATAATATACTTGTGACCATGCAGCCCAGTGGTAAGAGGACCCACCACGTTGATACTGATATCATTGAAAGTTTTGGTTGGGGCAACAACTGAGTGCTGATATTGAGGGTTCGCCAGTCTTGGGATTGGCAGGTCATACAAGCTTCCAGAACCTCTTGGATGGTTTCTACCATTCTGTCCCAGTAGCAGCCTGACTTCAGCCATTCATGGGTCTTCTTAACCGCACCATGTCCAACAGTAGAATGGCCTTCCAGGATGATGTCAGTTCAAGAGGAAGGTCAGATGTAGGGAAGCCACTTCTTGCTGACCCTCTTGTAGAGTAGCCCATCCTTGATTTGAGCGTCTTAAGTCATTCAGCGGAGTTTGGCCTGAACCTCGGGGGTTTCCAGTTCCCATCATTCAGGCTGTACTATCAGGTCGTAGAGCCAATCTTCCTCTGGGGTCAGGACCACTAAAACCAGCATCCTGGAGAGGCCGTTAGCATTCTGGTGTATAGCGCCTGCGCGGTGGATGATGGTGAAGTTGTAGCTTTGCAGTCGTAGGGCCCACCTGGCCAACTGACCATTGGGGTCTTTCATTTGTTGCAGCCACTGGAGGGAAGAATGGTCTGTAATAATAGTAAAATGGGTACCATAGAGTTAAGGCCGAAAATGTATGAGGCTAAGAGAACGGCTAGAGTTTCCCTCTCAGTGACACTGTAGTTCTGCTCATCCTTGCTTAGCGTCTAACTAAAATAAGCCACGGGATGATTGACCTGGTCCTCATCATGCTGAGCCAGGATAGCCCTGATGGCGACGTTGCTTGTGTCCCTAAACAGCAAGAAAGGTTGGTCAAAGCAAGGATGAACTAGAACAGGTTTAGTACATAAGGCTATACGTAAAGCGTTGAAGGCCTGTTCCTGCTCAGGTCGCCGCTCAAATGGTACATTCTTTTGTAGGAGGTAGAACAATGGCTCAGCTAGGTCGTCAAACCGCGGGATGAACTGACGGTAATAGCCCACCATACCTAGAAAGACTTTAATATCTCGTAGGCTTTGGGGGCGCGACATCTTTTCTATGGCGTCAACTTTGTTGGGTATAGGTTGGATGCCACGCTTGGAGACCTTATGTCCTAGAAATTCTAGCTCAAGCTGGAAAAAGGAGCACTTCGAGAGCTTGAGCTTGATGGAGGTATTCCTGAGACGCTCAAAGACTTCCTTGAGATGTTCTACATGTCCATTAAAGGTTCACAAAAACGGTGATGTTGTCCAGGTAGACGAGGACACAGGAGAGCTTCAAGTCTCCAAGGATCCCATCCATGGCACGCTGGAACGAGGCTGGGGCATTGCAGAGGCCTTGGGGCATCCAGGTGGGCTCAAACAGCCCCTTATGGGCGATTAGAGCACACTTGGCTTGGTCTTTGGGGGCAAGCTAGACCTGCCAATACCCGCTGGCAAGGTCCATGGCTGAGAAGTACTGGGAACCCGCAAGCAGATGGAGAGGATTGTCAAACTGGGGCAGAAAATAGCTGTCCTTCTTTGTGATGGAGTTGAGTCAGCGATAATTCATCACCACCCAGTGCTTGCCATCCTTCTTTCAGACCAGAAGAAGAACGGAGGACCAAGGACTACACAAAGGGACCAAGAGCCCAGCGTCAGGCAGCTGTTTGAGTTCTACCATGACCTGAGCCTCTTCAACCTTGCTCTTTTGGTAAGGCCGGGACCAAAGAGGGGGGCGTCCCCAGTTTCTACATGGTGGAGGACTCCATTTATCCTTCTAAAATCGTAGGTCAAAGTGGAGAATAGGTTCAATTATTCCTCCAGGAGCTCCTAAACTTCAAGCCGCTGGTCGTCAGAGAGGTCCTTCCCTATATTAGCGTCAACCAAATTAACTGAGGGTGGTGACTCCAAGCCAAAGTCCCTTAAGTCCCCAAAGCTTCGAATGTTGGCAACATCCCCAATTGGTAACAGGCGGATGTAAGCAGTGGGTTGGTTCAGACCTACAACTTTTGATTTGTCAGTCAGGTTGGCTAGCAACACTGATATAGATCTGGCATACGCTGGATCAAGGATCCCGGGGCAGGTCAGCACTTCCTTGGGAGATGGGTTATCTAGGCCTCGGACCTCCATTAAAAACCCCAAGGGAATGTTGATGTGGACCCGGGTGTTGATGATGACTTTAGATAACAGGGGTACAGTAGTCACCCGGGGCAAGTAGATTGGCATCCCCTCTAATCTGTCAACAGCAGGAGGGGGTAGTCAGACTTGAGAGCTCCAGATGTGATACTTGAGCTGATTGATTCATTCTTCAGTCTCCAATAGGCAGGCTCAGGCCTTGACCTCAGCCCTAGAGTCATGAGCAGTCTCAAAACCAGAGGGACTTAATGCCCTAGAAGGAAGAGGAAACCACCATCATAGTGGAGAACCACCAAATAGTCTCGAAGGAACTGTGTCCCAAGGAGCAGATCATAGCTAGGGTTGTCCAGAGCAACGACAGTTGTATCTAAAGTGAGCTTTCCGAACTAAATCAGTAGAGAGGAATAGGCCTTTATGGATTGGGTGCACTGGGGGCCAGCCATTCCATACTCCATGTAGTGCGGCATATTGGGAGTGACCTTGATGCGTTTCATCATCTTGGAAGAGATGACGTTCACAGGAGAGCCACTATTGACTATGGCATAAACTGGAATCTTGTGGACCCAGATGGCAACTCGGGTAACCAAACTTCCAAACTGGGGTGGTAATGTAAGGAACATGGAAGAATCATCAGAAGTGGAGTAAGCAGTATCAATGTCTTCATTGTCATCAGATACCGTGACTACTTCCTTGGAAACAATGGCTTCTGGATTATGTGCGTTTGATACTTGAGGCTGGGCAGGGATGTCAGCATGGAGCGCCTCATCCTTCATGCTGAGGGCCCTTTTTCCACCTCCTCAGCAAGACGTTTCCAGCAGGTCTTAGCGCTATGTCTAAAGCCATTGCAATAGGTGCATCAAGGATGGGGGTTCTTCTGGTTTTCGACTACATGGACCCTAGGGCGGTTAGAGGGGCCAGTAGTCATGGCCTTAAAGTGTAGGATCGAGGCAGGGATCTCGTTGAGGGCCTCCTTAATCTCCCTGATACAGGTGAACCCATTCTTCTGCCCAATCATGTGCATTTGGACCTCAGGATGGGACCTCAAGGTGGAGATGACAGCGGTGATGGCTTCGTCCAGAGTGATCTTGTTCGTCGTGACCAAAAGTTGTTCCTGGGCGTAGAACTGGTTAGCAAACTCCATAGGGTTTTCTCCTTTGTTCAGTCAAATGCCCATGAATGCTTGCTTCTGGTTGGCCAGGGTTTGGTTGCTGCTGAACTCTTGGATCAGGTCAGTGAGGACCTGTTCCCAGGTGTTACACTCCTTAAAATGGGGAGTCATGATTTCCCAGGCGGTGCTGTCTAGACAGGAGTGGATATGCTTCACCTTTTATTGATCGGTGGCCTCCTCCATGGAACTCTTGTAGGCATACAGGAAGGAGAAGATACTTTCCCATATGGGGGTGAACCTTTCCTTGAAACTAGGTTTAAAGTTAGCTACAATGGGAGTGGAAAGGGTGTTAACGCCTGGGATAGGGGTCAGCTCTGAGATCTCCATTTCTGCATAATCTTGAGGAACCCGCTGATCTAAACGCCTCCACAAGCCCTCTAAGTCCTCTTGGATGTAGTCCCAATTCTGGCTGAGGGTGGACGCAGAAGCCTTTTGGGCAACCTGCTCCTTTAAGGATTGAATCTCGGTGTTCTGTAGATGGAGCTGGTTTCTGTGGAGGTCAACTGGGTTTCAATCCCATGACAAGCTGTCTCAAGCTGGGAGATATGAGCGTCAGTAAGCTTTGTGAAGGCGCTGAGGTTATCCATCTCATCTGACAACACTTTGATGGAGACCCTAAGTTGAGGGGGACACCGTCTGATCGGAGCTTGCACCCCAATGTCACCTTTTGAATTTGATCCCATAAGGCAGCCAGGGTGGTCATTATATCCCTTCGCCAGGGGTCTTCGGGTTCGCCCAAGGTTGGGGGCCCAGAGGCCCTTGAGGCCCACATGGTCCCTCAGGTCCAGCTGGCCCTTGACGCCCCTCAGGACCTTCTGGCCCAGCAACTGTGGGGGGTAGTCATTAGAGGCCAGCTCTTGGTAGTGCTGCTGTAGGGATTGTACCAGTTCTTTGACTTGTTGTAGATGCTGGGTCCATGTTGCTACATATAGCTGGGCGTTTTGGCAAATTTGCTCCTCAAGGTAGCCGGAGATTTTACTATCCATTACTACAATCTGATCGCAGATCTCATTAATTAATAGCAAGTTATCAAGAATAGCTTTGCAATTGTCATGCACAAAGGAGGAGGCAGCGTCGTAAAAGGTGATAATGTAGAAATGGAGATTATGGGTGAGCCCTAGTTGTGGGAGACCTCCTGATGGTGTAATCTGACTAACTGGAGGAGGTGATGGATAGCGGGGTGGACAAAGTTATGAAGGTAGCGGTCAGGCCCCAGGGTAAACTCCCCAGCTGGCAATATGGCTGAGGCGTAGAGGTCCCACATCATGGAAGGTATGGAGGAGGCGCAGGAGCAGCTGGAATGGGCGCCCTTGGAGTAGATGCCATTTATTAATTGTTTAATGACATCATTGGTATGCTCATATTGGAATTGGTATTGGCCCCCATCTAGGGAGGGCAGTGAGAGTTGAAAAGCAGCGCGAAATCCTAGCCTTTCCAGCTGTAAAGGCGGCGTTGTGTACTGCAGGGTACTAACCCATCATGTAATACTCCTCAATTGATTAGTCGTTTAATCAGGGCTGCTATTGGTTTCCATTTTTGTTATAGACGTTTTTACTTAGGTCAGCTCGGAGCCCCCTGTAGTGAGCACCACTTCTGTCAGCGCTACAGTTCTTCAGACTGGCGCTGGGGTTCACGGTGGCTCAAAGCTGGAAAAATCAGAAAGAGCACCGAGGAGGAAATGGGAAAAATGAGTTAGAATACTGAATATTTTATTGAACTAAAAAGCTTTGATATTTATAGGGTGCATTGGTACTCGGTGCCTTCAGGATCATTGGGGCCTCATCCAATCAGGATCTTTACTGATCTTCCAGAATGGCCTCCTTGTGGGCATCCTTAATGGATAGCGTCGCTCACCTGAATGAATGGGTGGAGATGCCGCCCCACATGACTCAGAAATAGGTGAGGATGATCCTGAAATAGATTTAGCTTGGGTAGGTTTGATGACTGATTTGGCACAGCCTGATATGAAAGATGGGAATTCGATACAATTTTTATCTCAAATCCTGACAACAACCATATGAAACCAGGGAAATTGAAAGGTCAGATTAGTCCAATTTATAATCCTTTCTTTCAGCTCTGACAAATTGTTAATGAGTCTAAAGCAATTAAAATGGTTTTTAATTAGTTGGTTTAACATCCCAACAATAATATAGTGGTGGCCTAAGTTGGGTAAATTAATGTTGTCAAAACCTTGCTTAATAATTAGTTTTATATCTAAAACCTATTATGAGTAATTCTTACTTTTCATGTCTAAGAGCTTTTTTTATTTAAATTTGCTGTTAAATCTCTGTGCATAGCTAGTTTTATGGAGCTCGCTGATATATATGACTGCACTGCCACTAAGGATGGGTTACCACCCATGTCAACAGCTAACAATCCACTAGTAAAGCCATCCACAATGGTTGGTGTTTAGTGAGTAGGGAGAATGCCAAAATCCGCCAGTTAATTTCAGATAGGAGCACATAAATGCAAATTAGCACGCAAACTTAAAGCTTATTAATAGATTGGAAATTCAAGAGTTTTATTTTAGAAAGGTAAGGAAAAGTGAAAGAGAAAAATGGAGCGACAGCAGAATTTGTTGAGGAATGCTAGCTTATAAGCTAAATGAGTGATGAATAGGAGGAAAAGTGCATTAATGATCAAAAATTTCCTCACTATTGGTTTCCTGCAAAAAGACACAATAGGGCATTTTCAATTGATTTGAATCTGAACCTGGCCAGCTAGATTGGTATCATATTTTTACAAAGAATTTTTAAGTTTTATTCCTCCTAGAGATCTGAAAAGTATTTGTCTAATGGCTAAAGGGTTGCGCCCAGGGCCAGGGCAGGTAAGGGCAGTCCCATTTTAAAACAAATGGGTTCAGCATGCCTGATCCTATTGGTGGCAGATTCATCTTCACTGGCAGCAAGGAGGGAAGTCAGATGAGTGACTTCAAATCTGTGATTGATTTGTATGATTCAAATTTTGTTAAATATTGACTTAGCCTCATTAACAGAAATCAAACTTGGTTGATCCTTCTGACAAGGTGAGGAGCCGCGAGCCTTCTGTAGGCAATGGCTTCTGGCTACCATCACCTCCTGACACACCCCATGGATCTTCTCCACCAACTTCTTGATAATGGGAAGAGGGATAAAGAGACAACATTCAGGGGATTAGATGCTACCCAACTCTCATCAGTCACATGGGATATATCATCCTGGTTGATGAAGGGGGAGGAAGCCTTCTTTGCCCTTCTTGGTTTTGAAGGGATATACCTCCCAATTGAGGCATAAGGGGTGCTCCCCAGGACTTACAGGCATGATACAAGTTGGGCAGGTGTTTCCACTTATGTAGTTTATAATTACAGTGCATCAGTATTGGCTTGATTCCTCATTGAGTTTATATTACTACCTTACAATATCAAGTTTAGTGAGTTTATAAAGTTTTTGAGGTTTTAGTGTGATAAAAGAATAAACTGTACTCATTATCAAGCGCAATGGCATCATTTGACTGCATTCATCAAGCAATTTCTATGATAGTTTAAGAGCTTGACCAGACATATTCGTTGTGAGCCTCTGTCATCAGAAAATTAAACTCTTATTTTTTTATATTTTTATATTAGTATCAGTAGTTGTTTCTTGGTGGCTATGTTAACTGAAGACCCCAAAATTAAAACAATTGAAAAATATTACAGAAGAGGGATCTTTAAGAATAGGGGGATTTATGGCTTGTTACACATAGTCTCAAGTTTTTTAATATTGATACAGGTAAGGCCATTGGCCTTAGAAAAACCTATCTCAAGGCAGGGCTCAATTTGCACAGGTCAGTAAGTGATACATAAATGTGATTATTTTTCAAAATAGTGAAAGCTTAAAATCCATTAAGTTGTTGTAGGTTTATTCATTAGCGTTAAAATCTTGTTGGGGAATCATGTAGGGATTGATTTGGTAAAAATTGTCTGGATTTGCTTGTGTATTAAGGTTGCTTGAAGAGAAATTTGAGGTTAGTGTAATGAAAAAGATATACCCCAGCTTTTAATCACCATGCGCCTTACATTTGTACTGATGAACCATATGAAAATAATTAACAGCCTATAGCTGAATTCACTAGGAAAGCAATATAGTTGGATGACATTAACCTAATCAACCTTGGAATCAAGGAAACTTAGATATAAAAAATGGCAGGTATGCGAGTTATATTGCAGAAAAAATCTTTTATATCATTTTATGGAATAAAACATTGATCAAGGAAAGAGTGATTAACCTAGCATGGTAACTCCTGCTTCCATTTTTACGCAGGTTTTGTTTAACACATGTTCAAAACCTGTACTGGCTATAAAAAATCTTAGTGTGTTATATTTTTCAAAGGTTAACCCACCTCAATTTTATAAACATTGATCAAGGAATCATTTCCAACGTTCTCTGGAATTTGAATCACAGCACGAAAGATACAGAGAAACTGAGAGACAAGCCCCAAAATCTTGTGTTTTGTTCCCTGATATAAACTTGCTGCTTTTGCAGAAACTAGGTAAGGCTAGGTAAGGGATGCTGTGATGGGCCAGAGAGATCAAAATTCCAAACTTAAGTTTGTAAAAAGCAGGTCTGACCTTTTTAAGGTCGCCCTTTAGGGAGCTACTCAAGCCATATTTTAGGCTCTTTTGAGCCTAAAGAATAGCTGGGGATGGGCACAGCCCAGCCTTAAGCCTGAACTCTGTTAAAACTTAAAAAAGTGTATAGGCTTGAGTTCAGAAATTTAAAGCCTGAGTTAAAATGTGATGATAAGTTAACCCAATTATCACAATTTGCTTCTGAATAACATATGTCTGGGGCTGTGTATGTTGTCCAATACTTCATTGCTCCCCAGTAACAAGTATGAAAGGGAGAATTCTATCACATCTGAACGTAATTGTATGAGTCCATCATATTATTATATAGAATCTCTTAGGGGTTCATGTGCTTTAGGGATTTCATTATTCTATAGATTATAAATCGTAATTTTCTTAAGGAACTAAATAATTAAGGTTTGGTTTTAAATTTCTTAATATTTTCCCATTTGAAAGCATATTGTTTTAGAACAAGGCTAACTGATTTTTTTAGGAAAGAATTTCATCCATATGTAGAATTGGGTGCACATTTTTGCAAGGGAATGGAGTATTTTCTACCATTGGTCTTGAAAGCATTACAATTTCAGGTTATTTTGGGTGCTGGACCTGAGGTAGTGGAAAGTTGATAGTTTTAGGCATGTTGGGTATAACCCACCAGCAGTGCTTTCCTCAATAGGGGCAATGTACATCTATATGAATGATTTGGCATTTAATTTGGGTGCCCAGCACTGGCGGAAATGGTGCCCAGGCTGGTTACAGTGAAACATCAAAGGTAGTTGTGAGGCCTTTGATAGGGATCAGCATCTTCAGCAGCTGGGCTTGTTCCAAGAGGGCATAATTATTTTATTCACTCAATTTTTTTAGCAATAGTGGTGCCCAACCCAAAAGGGGGAGCCGCCACGCATCTTTATTTGCAAATTGGCCAAACAAAGAGATTATTAGAAATAAAAAAATCTAATATGGCTTTCAGCTTTCAGCCTAGGAAGCAATGTCAGAAGAGGAGGAAGCTTTGATGGAAACTTTTTTTCTGGCGCCCGCTTTAGCTGGTGGACCATGGTGGACAGCATTGGGGTGGGAGCATCAGTTACATGGGGTATAAGGAGGTATAGTTGTAGGTTTTCTTCATTTATAAAGCCAGCGGTGTCCATCGCCTCAACATATTGAGCAAGTTGGTGCTCAGTGAAAGTGATGAGAGCCAGCACGCAAGTGAAATTCTTGATGCGCCAGCAGGTTTCAGGATAATCAGGGTTAAAAAGAGAAGTTTTTGCTGAATTGGTGCAAGCGCAGCTCACACTAAAAGCGAGCTCCTCAATTTTACTTTGCATCTTCCTCAAAATCATGAGAGAGATTAGGGGATAGGAATACTTTCAACCTAAGGGTTCCATTGCCCCATGGGGTTGCTGGCGCATTCATGTGTTGGAATGAGCTGCAGAAGCTTTAGCTGCCATTTTATTTATATTTTTATAAATGATATAACCGTTTTTAGGACAAAAATGGTGGGGCGCAATTTGGGAGGATTGACAAAAAAACTCCTTCAATGCAAAATTAGTTTATTATTATAAAACAGTAATTTATCAATCCAATTGAGACATTTAAAAGGGTTCAACTTGGCTAATACTAGATCAGCCACTGGAGTTGGCAAGTTGGCCAAACCTGATTGGCCACAAACTGTCAACCACAGAAGCTCAGCTGAACTTGTTTTAGCCATTGGCTCAAGTTGGTTAAATAAACTGAATTTTTAAAATTTTTAGTGTTTTGATTGACTGCGGCTTTGGAAGCCATGACAAAATTGCAAGGTTGGGGCGAGAGAATTGAGCCCCACTCGAAAAATTTGGGCGTGGCAGCAGCTGAGCCAACACCAGAGGGGGAGCAGTGAAAGTGGTGGAGGCAGAAGCAATAGAGCGCTTTTTCTTTAAGTTATCAAACTCAAAGCACAAGAGGCAAATGACGAAGCTGTTCTTTATGTGCACTCAGAATGGGTAATCAGGGGTGGATCTTATCACTATGCAAGGGGTAATTGCAAGATGGGTGTCACAATGGAATGGGCAGATCATCACAAAGGTGCATGACCCTGCCAAATGATTCTGCTCCATTTGGAACCACAAATTACAGCAAGGGTTCTGGCCGTAAATGGCCAAAACCTCTATGATCTCAGGATAGAGGCGTTTGGTGGAAAAGTGGGAGGGCAACCCAGCAAATTGGACCACTAAAGTGGCCTCATCCTAGAGCCAGGTGTGAATGGTAGTAAGGGGAATTTTTTAAAAATTAATGGCAGCTTAGATGCTGCCATCGCATCAGCTTCATAATGGAAGTTGAGATCAAACTAATTCTTGAAGGGGAGAAGATCAATAAAGCCAGTGGGTTTATACACCACTGTGGCCATCTTGATGATGACCGTGCTTGCATATGAGAAAAAAATTCCAATATTTGACCTGGGGCTGAAACACAAATTTCTCCATGGGAGCACCGCTTGGGAGCTTGTGAGGTGGTGGGCCAAGTCCATAGGGGGACATAACGCCCGGTAGTGTTGGAGGGCTAGCAGAACCAGCCCAGGAACGCTTCAGCAGTGGTTGAAATACACCAGCAGGCGGCGCACCACCGCCTCAAGCTGGTCAGCAGGCGTCAAAATAATTAACATTTTTTGATTTTTGCTTGTTTGAGTGGTCATGTTTTGTACTTTTTTAAAAATCTGAATTTGGCTCCAATTATAGTTATCAAAGTGAAAGAAAGATTTATCATTTTTTATTCAAGCAATTTATAGTGTGATGCCATATATAATTATGATGTTCTCAGTGACAGAATTATATAAGCTGAAACAATAGATTTTCTGGTCACAGTAATTATGCGCTCATAGTGTAATTGATTAGCAGGTTATGTGTAGATTTGGCAGGTGGCTATGGCGTGATTTTCAAAGTTAGGTTGTAGCTTTAACACTGAACAAAATAAGGATCAGTAAGCATTGAGGAACCAGGTGAAGAGCTGCTGGTTAATGTAATTCCTGAGGAGCACCCCTACATCTCGCCAGGGAGAAACATCCTTTTTAGAACCAAAAAAGGGCAGGTAAAGCATACAACCCCCTTTCTAACCAGGATAATCTAGCAAGTACCTTTGATGATAGGTGAGTGATTGCTTACCCCTGAAGGTTGTTCTTTTTCCCCTCTTCTCACCACCTTGGAATTGGTGGAGAGGATCAAGTGGTATGTCAGGAGGGGTGATGGCAAAAAAACATCGTAAAAAGTAAGGTTGCAGCTTCCCATTCTTCTAGAGGAAATTCCTTGGTTTGAGTCCTATTAGATAGAGTGAGGTGATAGGGGACAAATTTAAATCATTCAAACTGAACTCAGACTCAAAATTGCCCCTCCAACTTCCCTCCTCCTCACAGTGAAAATAAGCTCACCCAACAGGATTGGGCGTGCTGAACCCAATCAATTTGAAATGGGACCACCCTCACCTGCCCTGGCTTTGGGAGCTTCCTGTCAGTTGTTGCACAAATTATTGCTAACTTTCTAGGTAGAATCGCGCTAATGAAATCTTAGTAAATTTTTTATACTTATCCAGCTTGTCAGACAAATTAAAATCAAGGTCAGTAGCCATTTAGCGTTAATATGATGTTTTTTAATCAAAATAATATCCCAAGCATTAATGTATCCTTTTCCTTATTCCCCATATATTGATCTTATAAGATAGAAGTCCCCAACAGTCTCTGCTGTCACTCCATTTTCCCTTTTTTATTTTCTTTTAGTTTTTATTTAAGTAAAATTTC
Source organism: Massospora cicadina (assembly GCA_022478985.1). Taxonomy (NCBI): domain Eukaryota; kingdom Fungi; phylum Entomophthoromycota; class Entomophthoromycetes; order Entomophthorales; family Entomophthoraceae; genus Massospora; species Massospora cicadina. Next base: position 194,466 of record JAKSZP010005341.1, read on the forward strand.
TAAACGTTTTCAATTATTTATTAAATTTAGAAGTTTGTGGTGTTAATTAGAAGCTATGATACCAAATTCTAGGAGATTCTAGCCAGTGTTAGAATTTCCCTATCAACTCTTCATCAAGCAATGTGAATGGCTGTACCCTTGTTATTCTGGCTTTTGCTGTGGATGTTAACTCAACCTGAGTGGCAGTACGATCTTTTTACTGTCAGCAAGCTCTATGAGTGTAAGAGATTTCAATATCTGATCTTTGGTGAAGAATATTGGAGTATCAAACTTACCAACAGATTCCCTACCCACAACTACCTTAGGGGGCAATCTTAATAATTAATAATTTTATTTTATATATAATTAGGTGTTATTTATAATAATTAAAACATAGGAAATTGCTTGTGATTTTTAACCTCTTTATAGATAATTCAAGGGTTTCAAACCAGCGCAGATATTTTTTCACTTTTGATTGGCTGGACCTACATAAGCCAAGACAAAATTCAAGCTTGCTCAACTCTCTGATTAGATATGAACAATCTGACAATCATGATGATTTATCTATGATGATTTAAGGGGAATTATCTTCCCTATGACTGATTGTATGGAATCATGTAAGCCATGATAAAGAGCTAACCTTGTTTGACATACTAATTGGCTAAAACAAGCTAACACCAATTATTATTTATCTGCAATGGTTCATGAGGATTTACCTTACCTTTAACTGATTGGATGAACCATGAAAGCCATGATGAAGTGCCAAGCTTGTTTGACAATCTGATTAGCTTTTTCGAAGCTACCAACCATTTCAAATTATCTGCAATGATCCAAGAATTATATATTATAAAATTTCGTAATTCAGATTGAGATCTAGTTACCAAAAATTAATGTTTAGCATCTTGATAGCAACTCCAGATCCCAAATCCCACAATTTCTATATTAACATCTTATCAATTATTATCAGGAATCATCCCCAAATTCCAATTACGATATATTTAAACAAAGTAACGCAAAGTAGGAAGAATTGTAAAGCCTAGCCAGACCTTTATGTCCTTTCTCTGATTTTCCAATAAATTCTTTCATTCATACATATATAAATATGTGACCATAGCCTATATTCATAATCAATAGATATGGTTCTTTCTTTATTCGCAATGTGGTATATTAACCTATAAAATATTATATAATAAACTATCACTTATACCTATAATTTATACCATACTAATATTCTTTATCTCTTCCCTGCCAAAGAGTCTCAATGGTTGTTCTTGGGAAAGTTGGCCTTTTCTCTCTTACGCAGCATGACGTATTAAGAATACCTCATATGTTATATTGCAGGAATTTTGGGCTGGCACTAAGCGAGCAACCCAACTAGATAGAGTTTCAACAATTGGTGCTCACTACAGGGGGACCTGTACACCACTAAGTTTATAGCCTCTACCTTGAAGAAGGTAACTTACTAACATGCACTGAGCTGAGCTCCTAAGAAGCTTCACAACATGTTGGGCCCACACCTCAAGGCTGTACATAACAACTCCTCAATCAAATTGGATCTAAACGCTTAACAATTCTATAGTTCCACCTACTGACACTGGCATCTCCTCTAAAAAAGTAGAAAGGCGAAGATTGCATCAGATTCCTTGAAGATACACTAGAGCAAGCCTAGTTTTTTATTGGAGAACTTGAAGCTAAAATAACTTATAACGTCTCTCCAATCAACCTGAGGTTTCACACAGTTAAAAAATAAACTCAGGTATACTTTAAAGAAATTTATTTACTTGCTGAGCTCCTACAGCGAAAAAATTAATACCTATTATATCCTACTGTAATTGAAATCACAGCTACTAAGGATAAAGTCAAAGATCACATCAGATTTCTTAAAAACACTAGAGCATGTTTTGTTTTGAATTGGTGAACTTGAAGCTAATCCATCTCTTTGTCTCATCAATCAACAAGAAGGACCCCATTTAGGTTACGCTTGAACTCATCACCAGCTTAAATGATGGGTTATTGAACCACTACATGCTAACATGAGCCTACCTATCCTCACTGACAATTTTAAAGGGGGTGAAAAGGAACCTTCTGACAAACATCAACTATCCAACTTCACTCTCTTGAGCTTGCCAAAATGCAACAGACAACCAGCTCTTCAGGATGACAACTGGGTTATGTATGAACTTAAGATCAACTTATCTGCTGGATTGATTCAACAACCGCAAGCACACAAGCACATAAGAAGAATTTGGATTGCTCACCTGTAGGCACATCTTAATTCCCTAGCACTGTTGTGCTACTCAAAATCCTTACGCTCAATCCTGGCATAACTTTAACAAAATTGGCTTCAACTAATAATCAGTAATGAGGTGCTACCACTACCTCCATTACTTGACCAAAACTTTATCTTAACATAAAAGAAACGTGGGAAGGATTCCTATCAAAATTTAATGCTTCCAATATTCATAAAGGGGTTTCTGTCTGAAATTCCAAATCTGATTTTGTGAAGAATAATGGAGCATCGACCTTACCAACAGATTCCCCTCCCATAACAACCTTAGGTGATGTTGGGAATTTTGCCACATCTTTAGCTGTCTAGACTACCATGGGTCTCTAGGGGTTAATTCCCTATGGTGAGTGAATTAGAGATTGGTTGACCAAATTTTGGGTTTTAATTGTTCTAGGGATTTTAGGTAATTCGCCAGGATAAGATCCCTCAGGGATCAATTTTGGTGAATGCTTAAGCTCTCGTTGGTCAGAGTTGCCAATGAAATAGGGCATCTGATAGTTGATTAATGATTAACTATCAGGTGTACTAATTGGGATCAATCAGATTTTATCAATGACCAATTAGAATTTTAAGGAGCAGGTTTTTGAGGAGAGTGATGCTGCCTGCAACTAGCAAATTGATCAGTTAATTTATGACCAGCCTTAATGAGAAATAAGTCCATTACCTAAGCATGTCACCCACCAAATATGGTTGGTTCGCTTGGATCATGTGGAAAACGTTAGGGATACGTTTTCTGACTCTTTCCGTTTTAGGTCTATATGATGTCCAACAAAGGAATCCTAACCAGATGGGGAAGACCATCGCTGGTGAGACAATGAAGGAAAATTCAACATCAATGGCTGCCGTTTCATGGCTGAGGCTCCAGCTGAAGGTTGGGTGCCACTTTCCCTCTAAAAATTCCTTTGATAATTCGCTTTAATGAAATGTTTAATTTAGCAGAATTCGTTATTAATCTTAATTCTATTTATCACAGAAAATTATTGCTTGTATGCTTTAATTGTTGACTCTTTAGTATGATAAAGATTAAGGATCGAGGATCCTTAAGAAGAGAATCTGAGCTTAGATAGGAAGTGCTGTAGACTCTGCAAGACCAGAGGAAAGGCCATAAACTAGGGATCTGAGTGTGGATCAAAATTGGTGGACAAGAGAATAAATCCCTACTGAAGACGTCAAGAGTATTTTGAGGAGAAATACAGGTTAAGCATTGGATCAGATTTGGTTATCTATTCAACTACGGTTAGTATTCATACTATCATCAATTGAATTTCATCTATTATCAGACAATGCAGTTTGTGCACACATTGACCCTGTTCAGCTAACCTCCTGGGAACTATTAATTGGTGATGACCCAGGATTTAACAATTGGTGTTCATACATGGGGTAGTTGAGTAGGATACACCAGCACGTTATGTCATACAAGGATGAGGTAGTAAACTCTGGATGGAGTTGGCAACTTTCAACAAGAACGCCTTAATTCTGTTGATCATTGAGGAATTTGCTGCCTTGGAAGAAAGAGTTTTAAAGATAGAAGAAGGAGTCAAGGATGTCTCTAATTTTGGCAATGAGTTGCTAGGGAAAGTAACGTCATTAAAGTAAAAAGGAAGGAGATCTAGATTGAGAAGTTTTCTTCTTGGTAATTGAATGTAAAGCATATTGCATTCAATTACGGACATTCAGCGCAGACATAGAGCATATAATGAAGCAATTCAATTAGTTAAAGACCCATAAATGTTAATTTGAGCCCTATTAAGCGAATGACGCTAAAGAAAGGCCCCAAGAACTCCAATTGGGAAGTCAACTATTCCACAAAATATGATGACCACATTTACAGCCATTTTGGAGATGACTCCCAAAATCACTCTTCAAGTCAGTTGAGTAGCCAAACAAAGAGTGGCGGCTAGAAAAACTTCAAAGGAATTTAGAGCTATGCCGAAATTACCCACATTCCATCAGGATAACGCCCCTGCATTTTTCCAATTATTTGACATTAAAATGTTCAGGTATGGCAATTGTCAAAAAGCTATGATGGTGATGAACGATTTGGACACTGATTGTCAGAACTTAATGTTACCCCATCTAGAGGGGGACAGCTGGTCATATTTGGGGGCCAAGGCGGCCATGATAATAAAATTTGGAAGTCCCATGCATATTTCAAAGTGCAAACAGAAATTCATGGAAATTTAATTCCAGTAGGATGAATCCTTAGCACGTTTTGACGATTGATTCTACCAAGCATTGCAGATTTTGGTCAGAGCAAAAGTACTGGATTATTTTGACACGTGGATTGCGTTGCAAGCGGCCCTTCTGCCCTATTGCAATTTACATCAATTGATGTCTTCCGTGTTTGCAACTGAGATTACCACCTCACAGATGCTGAATCATTAAAAGATATCAAAGCTACATCTGATGCTCCTAATAGAAGTTTTAGGTTGAGTCCAGTGTAAAATTCAAATCCTATGAAGGGACTGAGAGCGCTAAGGAGCCCAATAATTGAACCGTGCTGGGAAATAATTTCTGAGGAGTTCAAGAAGATTATAAAAAAATATAAACACTGTTTTCAGTGCGGAGGAAAAGGACACTTTGCTGTTCAATGCAAGAAGCCAAAGGAACAGATCAATGTAGTCCAGGCGAAAGAGGCTAAACCCACACAGGAGTTGGGAAAAGGGCCTGTGGCCTAGATAGAGAACAGCCTAGAGCTGCGGATAAACCCTTTCCCCAATATCTTAGATGAAGAAATTGACATTAGTGATCTATTTGTCAAGGATGACGCTCAGGATCAACTGTATCATGTGGTCAAATTGGATGTTAACGCAGTAACAAGATCTGGAGTGAAGGGTATCAACCTCAAAATAATCAAGGAAGTTTCTCAGCCATATGCGCAACAACTAACGGACAAGATTTGAGCTTCATAGAATCCAGAAGAAATTAAACTGAAGTCAAATTAGATGAGGCTAAAATGTCTATCCCCCTTAGTGCAATTAAGGAATAGTTTCTTGATCTATCAGTGCAAATTATTCACGCCCTCATTTTGGTGATTAACGCCACTATAAACTCAATAAATACTATTTTACAATACTCTGAGTGTATGTATATTGATATACTGGTTAATTGAGTACAGGTTTGGGGGAATAGTTGACAGTGGAGCGCCTATCAAAAATTTTTCAACCAAACTGGTGAAAAAGACGAGAATCTCACCTGATCTAGAACACACAAAAGAATATGCGACAGCTAGGCTGAGTACCACCATTTCCTGTGGAGCATATAGCGCTTTTCCACTATGATTTGGATCTTTAGTGTTATCCACCCCAGATATAGTTTGGCCAGCCAAAGCTACGATATTCTGATTGTAACAGAGTTTCTATGGAAGTATGGAGTTAAATGTAATCTTGAAGATTTTACGTTGGCCATATTTGGTTAGACGTTAGCATTTGTTTATCATAAAGATGAGGAAGCTCCACTGACCAGTAGGAATAATTTCATCAATCAAATTTACAATGATGGTATTGCCCCAACTTGTCACCACTTAGTTGTCCAAAAGTGATGATAAATTCTGACAGAAATCCTGGGAAGTTGGGAAATTATGTTGAGGATAAATAATCTGAGAACCATACCACCAGGATCGCAGATCATAATTGATACAGGATTGATATTGGAGATACCTGAGCCGCTGTATAAGATTAAAAGCCCCTGGAAGGAGTACAGAGTAGAGACATGGTGGCTCCTGGAATAATTAGACTGGCCATGGAGAAATGCGAGTTCTCCTGTGAGATTGAGTGAAAAACCAATGAAGATTGAGAAGAATCAGATCATCACATTTATTCATCTAATCCTGAAAGCTGAATCGAGGAAATTTCACGAATTTGGGACCCTCAATGAGATGGGATTACTGGCAGGGGTGACTAAAAGTATTAATATATTAGTCAATCAATAGCAACTCACTGATCTGATGGATAGACAGCAGGAAGAGGTGCTCTATTTATTTGACAAGTATTGAAAAGTATTTGCTCAGGACAATTACAATTTGAGATATGTGAGGAATGACATTCACAAAGTCAAACTGAGGATATTTGCTGATAAGGATGAGACCAATTTGGGGGTGGAAGGTGAGTCATTAAGGGTGTACAGCTACCAACATGAAGGTTGCGGGTTCAATTCCCACCCTTTGCACATCGATTGGGGTGCCAGCCAAAGGAAGCTATTGGCGGTTAGTAGGTCTAATAACATGAAAACCTTACCCATGACATAACCAGAAAAATTTGAGTCCTGATCTGGAGGTGGAAAAACTTAATTCAACAAAGTTGACCCTGTTCAGGTTTCATGTCATTTTTTTCTTTCAGTAATGCCTGTCCTCTGGTCGGCTTGCCTTGGTTAAATAAAAAGGATGAGACCAATTCGATGGTCAAAGATAACTGAAGCAGTAGTGGAAGAAGAGATCAGCAAACTAATAAAGCATGGGCTTATAGTTTCATTGTTGAGTCCCTGGGTGAGCCCTATTCTGATCATGAGGAAGAAGGACAGCTCTAATCAGGTGGTGATTAATTATCAGAAGCTGAATAAGATAACAAAGAAGGATTTTTATCTACTACCATGAATTGATGATAAATTGGATCAATCGGGAGAAGCGAAATATTTCTCCACAATCGATCTAATATTGGGGTATTAGTAAATCGATTTGCCAATGGAAGACCAGGAGATATGCACAATCATTATGGCGCAGGGGCTGTATAAACTGACAAGGATGCCCCAAGGTCTATGTGATGCGCCTGTGACGTTCCAGAGGGCCATGGAAGCTATCCTAAATGACCTGAAGTTGTCATGCATCTAGGTGTACTTGGACAATATCAATGTGTTCAGTAGAACATTTACTGACCATTTACACCAAATAGAAGAAGTCTTCAAGAGACTGTCTGTAGCAAGCCAGAAGATGAAGTTAGGGAAGAGCCACTCCTTCAAGAAAAAGTTGAAATATCTGATATTTTTTATCAACTCTAGTGGACTGCAGCCGAAAGCCCAAAAATGAGGCCATAGAGAGAATGGCTGTTCTGAAAAGTATTCAAGATATCTAAGTGTTTCTTGATATGGTCATATACCACCAAAGATTCATATGGGATTTTATGAGAATTTTTGAGCCCGTCTTTCATTTGCTGAAGGATCCAAAAAAAATTTGTTTGGAATAAAGAGACCCAGAGTTCTTTTGATGAATTACGCTGGTATCTGATAAATTCTCCAATATTGAAATATCTGAATTTCAATTGAGATTTTATAGTACAGACTAATGCTTTATTGATGATGATCAGCGCCATCCTGAGCCAAGTAGATGAACTTGGGGATTAACATCTGGTAGCATATGTGATTTGGACACTATCAGTAGCTGAAAAGAATTACACTGTTGATGAGCGAGAATGGCTTGTGGTAATTTACGCATGTAAACAGTTTCAGGTGTATATTCATGATATGCACTTTAAAGTGGTGATGACCGTTCCTCACTGCATTGGCTGCAAAATCTAAGAGAACCAGAAGGATGACTGTCCCAATTGGCATTGAAGCTACAGGCTTACGATTATGAGTTAGTCCACCAAGCGGGAGCTCCTCATTAGAATGTGGATGGCTTATCAAGGTTACCAATGGTCCAAGTGGTATACCAGTAAGCTGATGAGCTATTCTAGAGAATGGTCAAAGGAGAAATCGGGAATGAGCCCTGAGAAATCCAAGGTGCGCTTTGGAAAGCAATTGAGAACACTGAGACCAAAAATGGACAAGTTTTCAAGATGATTGATGAAAAACGATTATTATTCCCAAGACTATCAGAATGAGCGGCAATCGTTCAAGCTGATCATAAGGTTGGCAGGCATGGAGGCCTAAGGAAGATGGACAATCACATTTACCAGTACTATTACTGGGAGTCTATCAACTACAATGTAGCGGATTATCTGGCTTGCTGTGTGGAGTTCCAGTTGCACAAGCCTCACTATAACATAACCAGATATTGACTAGTCCAACCTAGATTTGCCTGGCATACGATGTCCATCAAAGTGATGGGACCTTTAACCATGAGTACATGGGGATTCAAATACATCATAGTTGCAATTGACCATCTGACTAGATGGGTTCTCATGAAGGCTCAGGAAAAAGTGACCGCTATAAGCACTGCAAGGTTTATCCTAAATCAAGTAGGATACTGCCATAGATGCCTGCAAGTCTTTTGAGTGACATCAGATAAATTTCACATCTCGCGTGATCCTAAGATTGAATGAGATGAAGGAGATGTAAGAGTCATGTCAGTACCTTGCCAGCCAGAGATGAAACGACTGGTAGAGAAGGTCAATGTAATGCTGGCCACAATGCTGAGGAAGCTGGTCCCATGGAGAACTTTTACAGGGAAAACATACCTCAGTTCAATGACGTTTTCATATAATATAAGTCATCATACGGTGACAGGAAAAAGGCCGTTCAAGTTACTATATGGAAGGAAGTCTGCATTACCGTTAATTCTAAATTTGGTGGTGGAACCAACATTGGGGATGAGTGCTAAGCAGTACCAGACTGATTGATAAATATCCTGATCAAGATACAATCACAAGCATTTGATATGACCTTGAAGAAAAGGATCAAGGCAAGAATGATGGACAATAAGAACTGACCAGCTTTATCAGGATATCAAATAGGCGAAAAAGTTCCTATTGCAATATTCATTGTTTTGGAAGAAGAAACAAGCTATATGCATTGTGGTCAAGTCCATTTGAGATTATCATTAAGACAGCAATGGACGCCTATTCCATCAAGAACCTCTTGGATGGAAGGATTATAAATTGATTCCATGCTAAGTATTTAGAGCAGTGCATTTAAGAAAAAATAATAAAAAGAGTGATTAAAAGGACCGCTGAACCATTAGGATGGTTATGTCCTGATGATTTGGTTAGTTTCTAAAGAAGGACTGCTGGCCCAGAATAGATGGTTAAGTCTTTAAAAAATAAGAAATTTGAACCATAGAAAACTGGTAGGTTAAGTATACCTTAGAACCAGTTTGGGTAGTAATTAAAAAAGATGGACTGCTGAACCAAGTGAAGGTCATGTCCCAAATAAAAATAACAGAAAAAATCAAAGATTGATAAAAATATAGCAAAAAAACATAAAAACGCATAGAAAAAAAATATTTTTTTAAATTTTTATTGGTTATCCTTGACTTGAGGATAATTTTGCATATGTCGCCTCTTGGGGGAGGGAAGATGTATTACAGTAGGAGTTAATAAACCATTGAAATCTATGTGAGATTGGACACTAGCAAGAGCAAGACATACTCAAATCCAGGTTTGTTGAGCTTAGGCTGGTCCCTGTGAGAATGTGACAAGGGGAAGAGAGATTTAAATATTGGTACTTGCCAAATGTGATACCCCAGATCAGGGAGGGAAGCAACAGAACAAGAAGAGGCAGCTGGCAATAAACCCTGAGTAATCCCAATATGGCATCAGAGCTGGAAGATTAGCCTGGAGCACTTGCCAATGAGCTTCATTAAGAACATTGGACATATGAGCTGGCATTGAGCAAGGGATACTATGTGAGGGTGGCCGAATTATGCCCCCAACAAAGCCATCAGGGGTAGGTACCAATAGGATGTGACAGAAATGAGATAGTCATGCAGGGAGTGGACAGCATCCTACAGATGACAACTACAAGATTCTTGGAAGCAAAAGCAGAATCAGCAATGGAAGCCAGGAGAGGCTGGAAGAATCATGGCTCAACTTAAAAAACTTGGCTGTCAAAACAAAGCGAATAGGCTGCAACGTCTGAATCTAGGACATTTTTGAGATTGGAGGGGTTCAGAGCTATGGACAGAGCCTTGGTTACTCAAATCCTCAATTCTGCAAAAGAGAGTTTAAATGTTTGCGGTTTCTGATGGATAGTTCAGTTGACAGAACAGCTGGTTTGTAAAACTGGCCAAGTCAGAAAATAAATTTGGAAGCAAGTCAGATCTGGCAAGGAATGATCTACCAAGAGTGGGGGGAATTGCTTCAGGATTTTTGAGGATGATTATAGGAATATCTGCAAATAGAGCCAAATCCAGGAGAGTATTCAAATCTAATTTGGGAATCGATAACAGAGGGAGGATTGGTCGCATTTTGCTTAAGACAATCACTAATCTAGTTTTGTTGGGGTTGGATACAGTTTCTGGTAGTTCTGCAGAAGGATTGGCTACTAGTACTTGACTGGTAGTATGAGTCCTGGAGGACCATAGAAGAAATTTTGTTGTGAAGATTGAATCATCAGTTGAAAGAGCTGAACATTTTTATCAGACAAGATGTCAAGAAGTTTCTGGTACCGAGATTCCATATTTGACATATGAGCTGGACGAGAGGGGGATGTCAGACTTTTTTTAAAATGTTGACATTATGCACTTCAGTATCAATTAAGCTCTAAGTTCTGAGAAATAATCTCAGCATTAATGAGATAAGCTCTTCAGAGAATAATTAAGTATGATATGAGCAAAGAAGTTATTATAAGAAAAAAACAAGAGCAAATATGATTGAGAATTCTTAATTATGCCACAAAATGAACATTGACGGCAGTGACCTCCTATTGAGGAAAAGGAGGAAGATCAGGAAATCAAGGGCGCAAGATCAAGAATCCTGAATAAGACAGTGGGACATATGCCCTGATAGGGGGAAAACTAGATTATGGACTAGTATCATCATTCTTTAAATCAATCAGCCCAGATTGACAGAGGGTCATGTGGACCACGCTCTGAGGAGGCAGTAGTGAGGAGGGAGATGAAGAGAACTGCATGACAAAGGTTGTCCTGAGTAGCGTTGAGTGCAGATTGACTGTGCTCCCCTAGAAACCAAGAAATATTTAACCTGGTGTCCGAGGTGATATTCTCCTGTCCTGATCATATTATTGCTGGAAATCTAGGCAAGAGGGGGAATGCGTTGGGATTTTTGCCTACCTTTCCAGCTATCTAGATTACCATGGGTCGCTAGAGGATGATTCCCTGTGGCGAGTAAATTGGAGATCAGCTGACTCCCATTTTGGGTTAATAATGTTCAGGGGATTTAAGGTATGTTAAGGATTGGATCTGTCAGGTATTGATCCAGGTGAATGTTTAAGATCTTATCATGCAGAGTTGTCAAAGAAATGGGGGTATCTGATAGTTGATTAAAGATTAACTATCAGGTGCACTAATTGGGATCAGTCAGATTTCATCGCCAACCAATTGGGAAGTTAAGGAGCAAGTTGTGATGTGTGATGCCACCTGAAACTAGCGAATTTATCAATTGGTTTGCGACCTGCCATAATGGGTAACAAGTCCCGTTAACTAAACAGGTCACTTGCCAAATATGATTGGTTCACTGGGATCAAGTGTAAAACGTTAGGGATATGTTTTCTGACTCTTTCCTTTTTAAGTCTTTATGATGTCCAACAAAGGAATCCTAACCATATGGGGAAGACCATCGCTGGTGAGACAATGAAGGAAAATTCAACATCAATGGCTGCCGTTTCATGGCTGAGGCTCCAGCTGAGGATTGGGTGCCACTTTCCCTCTAAAAATTCCTTTGATAATTCGCTTTAATGAAATGTATAATTTAGCAGTATTCGTTATTAATCTTAATTCTTTTCATCTTCAGAAAATTATTGCTTGTGTTCTTAAATTGTGGACTCTTCAGTAGGATAAAGAGTAAGGATTGAGGATCCTTAAGAAGAGAATCTGAGCTTATATGGGAAGTGCTGTAAACTCATTAAGGCCAGAGGAAAGGCTGTAAACTAGGGATCTGAGCTTGGATCAAAATTGGTGGATAAGATAATAAATCCCTACTGAAGACGTCAAGAGTATTTTGAGGAGAATTATGGGTCAAGTGTTGGACCAGATTTGGTTATCTATTCAACTACGGATAATAGTAATTATACTATTATCAATTGAATGTCATCTATTATCAGACAATGCAGTTCGTGCACACATTGAGCCTGTGCAGTTAACCTCCTGGGAACTATTAATTGGTGAAGAACCAAGAATTTTAACAGGGGGCAATTTTAATTTTTAATAAACTTATTATATATATTAAATAACATTATTATAATACTAACATAGTATAATTGCTTGTGATTCCAAAACCCCTTTTTATAGGCTTCAATGGGTTCAAACCAGTGCAGATATTTTCCTCCCTCTTTCTTGGATGGACCTGAATAAGTCAAGACAAAATGCAAGCTTGTTTGACCTTCTGATTGGCTACTAACAAGCCTAAAACCATTCTGATTTATCTGCAGTGATTTAAGAGGATTTATATAAGCTTTAACTGATTGGCTGAAACCATGAAAGCCATGATAAAGTGCTAAGTTTGTTCAACTCTATAATTAACGTTTTTTCAAGCTACCAACCATGCTAAATTATCTGCAATGTTGCAAGCGTTGAGTGGTATAAAATTACTCTAATTCAGATTGAGATCAAGTTACCAAAATTCAGTGTTTAGCATCTTGATTGTGTCTCCAGATATCAACTCCCACAATTTCTATATTAACATTTATCAATCTCTATCTGAATTCATTCCCAAATACCAATTCCGATTTTTCAATCAAATTATTGAAAATGAGGAAAGTTTATGAAACCTAGTCATTCCTTTATATCCTCCCTCCAATTTTCCAGTATTATCCCTTTCCTTTATAAATAGATAACCGCATTTGTATAGTTTTGATTTATAATCATAGCTATGGTTTTTCTTTACTTCAAATGGTATAAAAACCCCACATTATTATTAAATAAAAAACACTTACTTCCTCTATTTTATATAATTTTAATTTACTTGATCCTTTCTCAGCCAACAAGGGCCAAGGGTTGTGAACTTTAGGGAAACTTGGGCCTCTCTCTTAGAAAGCGTGACATATTAAGCATAAAGCGTCTACCATATTTTGGGAACTATGAGCTGGCAACAAGTGAGAAACCCAACTATCCAGAATAAATGAATTGTCATTCAACGTCCTTGCAATATTGTCAACCTATTAGGTTCCAGAGCCACATCAACTCTTTAAATCTATAGAGGACTTATACTAACATAATTCTTTAAGTGGAGCCAGTAAAAGTTATCACAATGTTGGTTATAGATGCCGTAGAATTTATCCTACATTTAAGATTACCAATCCTTCTAATGTTTGAAGGTTAGTTGATGCTATGCCATCTTCATTTTTGTTGAATAAGAAGTCTAGCTACTTCCCATATAGTTTCTGGGAACTCACACTGTAGTCATCACGCCAAGTGTTATCTTTGGCTGACCACTCATCAATGGGATCATGGACAAATTTTTCAGGTTTAATTTTGTATGTTTGTATGAAAAAGAAGCGGTCACTTGGCCTACAGAGAATTTCCCACGAGTCCAGGGTATCATCCCTGGCAGCATCACCACTTTTTTATGAGGGCTCTGGAATTTTCAGACAACTGACATGCAAAGGAATGACCTGGCTTCCAATGAGGGGACATTAAATCACCCATGAGAGCAGTCAGCTTGCCCAAGGCACTGCCATTCTGATGAGATGGGGAAGGAACCTTTGGGTGAGAGTTAAGGAAAGTATTGGTCAATAAATATAGACCTAGCAACAAGATTCAAGCTGATAATGGGTACCATAGACATACAGGAGTGTAGCCAGCGGCTAACAAATCTTTTGTAGTTGTCATTTGGCATATAGTAAACATGGGTTTTAATAGGTTTAGGTAACGCAGAGGCGTTTTGAGAATTCACAGTCTTGGGATTCCTCACAATTTCAGTAAAAGTGCCTCCCTCTTGCTGCATTCCACTCACCCGGGACCTGTACCACATCCCTTAAGTCTGATCATACTCCTTAAAACTGTAAGCGTTGTCGGCTGCATTAAAATCAGTGCTATCATTAACAAATGGGATAATTAGGTTAGTAGTTTGGTGTATATGAGCAACCTACTGCGTCCCTTACATGCCCAAACCTGAAGTAGCAAGTATAGTAACGAATAGGGATACTGCTATCATTAATACTTTTATATAGGAAATAAGGGGCTTTCATTACCTGAAGTGCGGTGTCATGGCTACATGACATAAATGAGGGTACATACTGTAAAGATAAGGCTGGACGTCAAGAGGCCAAAAAGGTCAAGTTGCAAGGCCTTCCTGACTTCATTCATATCAGGACTAACGATGGGTACAGGTAAGATATGCCCAGGCTGGTCCTTGGGTTGTTCATGATTCTCAGCCCTGCTTTACATCCAGGGCATTAATATGAACCAGCTGCATTACAAATAGAAAAAATTGATTCAGTTGCTCAGAAAATGGGGTTTAAAACTTGTTCTATTTACAACATTGCAAAAGCGGGTAGGATCAAGTTGTAATTAATCACTCAAGTTTAGACTATCTTTAATTACAGTACCAAGCTTGATGGTAGTGTGTGCCTATGTAAGGAGAGTGTCTATAACACTCCTGTTCTTAGCGTGGTGGTGCAAGGTGCACAGACCCAACTCCAGGGAACTAGTCGTCAGTAATAAAGTTAGTATAGCCTCTCTGAAGGTGCTTGAGTTATAATAACTTTGGACAAGGGTGTTTAAAAATAGATAAAAGAACCAAACACAGACGAACAACCAATCTGGAGTGGATCCCAAAGTGGGTTCATACCCCAAGCGGTGATCTGAGCTTGAGTGCATAGGCGGCCCAGGATGAAGGGAAACTGGACGTCCCAGTGGTGCACCAATGGAGAGAGATACAGTTGTTAAATATAAATGCCTAGCATTGTGAGAGACCTCATTGAAGAGGTCCGCGCACAGGTTCACTAAGATAATATATAAAAACATATATTAACAAAGGGTTCTTTATTTATGTGGTAAGTCAACCGATGAGAGAGATTGGTCTTGAGAAAACAATTCTAAGGAAACTTGGGGAACAATCAATCAATGTAAGTGATCTAAGACAAGATGCACCAATAAGCGCACATTTCCAGTGGGCAGTAAACTATATATAGTAATTGATTGAACTTGGGTTATTGATGTAGGAAAGGCTGACCCGAGCTAAAAATTTCAAAAACAAATGGGTTTTGAAACCCTTTTCACCAACAAAATTGAATTGAACTGTCATTTTTATTGCAAAGCTGGTTTGTTTTAACGCACCTGCTGTAATACAGGAACAAACTTCTCTCCATCAATAGGACCAACTTGGGCATACATCGCCCTACACAGCATTGATCCAAGGTAAGTTTGAGCTCAGGGAGGCCTGAAAACTTCACCCTCTTGGCCTCCTTACATGCAGCTTTATCTTTGGTGTTTGTCCCCATTATCATGTCATCCTCAAGCCATGACAGCCTATTGGTTCATTTAGGATTAGCATCACTCCCACAGATTGATGGCTCTCCCCATAATTAACTATGATCCTCAAGACCAACTTTTTCTTGTTGAGATAATTATCAATAGAAACCCCATTCAATTTAGTTTTATTTGCATTTGCTTAGTCTTGTGTGCTGGCCTCCATCCAGTCTAAATTTACCAGTGGTTTGTCATCCTTGCTTTGAGGCACCTGTTCACTGTCCTTCTATGTGGTGTTGTGACTCCCTCATTCTTTTTTATTTAACTGAGGCAAGCTGACCAGGGGACAGGCATTACGAAAGAAAGAAAGAAACGACATGAAACCTGAACAGGGTCAACTCTGTCAAAGAAAGTTTTCCACCTCCAGATTGGGACCCAGATTTTTCTGGTTACGTCATGGGTAAGGTTTTCGTGTTATTAGACCTACTAACCGCCAATAGCTTCCTTTGGCTGGCACCCTGATCGATGTGTGAAGGGTGGGAATCGAACCTGCAACCTTCAGGTTGGTAGCCGTATGCCCTTACTGACTCGCCTTCCACCCCCTTGTGACTCCCTCATTCTTATTGAAGAGTATCCAGATAGTGAGGTGGACCCTCTTCCACCACCTCTACTAGAACTGGAGAATTACAGATACGCTCTTGACATTAGTCAACCAACCTTATTTTTGGTCTTGCTGAGACATATGTCAAGTGGAATGTCTTCATAGTGTATTTGGGCACTTTGGCTGTGCACCATGGTT
Source organism: Massospora cicadina (assembly GCA_022478985.1). Lineage (NCBI taxonomy): Eukaryota > Fungi > Entomophthoromycota > Entomophthoromycetes > Entomophthorales > Entomophthoraceae > Massospora > Massospora cicadina. The sequence goes on from JAKSZP010005341.1 coordinate 210,768, forward strand.
GGGACGTTCTTGCTCATGGTGGTATCATTCTCGTTGGTGGTGCGCTAGCTGGGCGTTTCTCTTTTTGCTGCTCTCAGTGAAACTTACCATCCTCTCAGCAAGTACATGGTGGGTATGGACTGTTCAAGGCTCAGTTGATCAGGCTTTCAGGTTTCCCAACACTGCTTCTTGCTATAATAAAACCATCCCTGACTCCCCTCCTCCAAAAGTTGAGTGGCTGTATCAGATTCTACCCTGGACACCAGCCTGGGTGTTCTATGTGTAAGATACTGTGTTGTGGGTGTTAGAGACTATTGAATGTTTGAGGTAACCCTTGGGAAAGAGAAAATTGTTCCACCGCTTGCCAACCTTCTTGTAGGTTATTTGCGCACCATAGAGATAGCCATTTTTAGTGCACTTATTTTCATGAATCTCCCTGTGTCTCAGGCTTACCTGTTTCCAACATTTCCAGAGTGTTGTTTTTCCATGCCGCTTTGGATGCCCCTGCAATGGACACTCGAGTGAGTAAAGCTTCCCCACAGGCTTTGATCATCTGATTGAAGCTTTTAAATAAAATTTCCCCGCCCCAACCCAGAAGATGCCAGGTGTATTTGAACGTTATGGTTTCATCTGGGGGGACCCTATAAATATGGGCCCCAAAACTTGTGCATACCTCTGAAAAAGGAGGAATCTTTTCATTCCATTCCTTTGTTCTTGGGGGAACTTAAAGGCGAGCAGGTGTCCAGCCTCAAAGCTAAATTAAATGTCTCAGTTAATTCCGCCGCTATGATGGCACTTGTGGCGGCCTTATATATATCGCCCAAAACTATGGGGTTTCCCTTGTTTTTTAGCACTAGTGGTGCCTAACCCAAAAGGGAGAGCCGCCATGCATCTTTATTTGCAAATGGTCCAAACAAAGGTATTAGAAATAAAAAATTCCTAATATGGCACCTCAGCTAACAGCCTAGGAGCCATATCAGAAGGTGAGGAAGCATTGGGGAAACTTTTTTCAGTACCCACTTTAGCTAGCGGATCATGGCGGACAACATTGAGGTAGGAGCATCAGCAACGTGAGGCATAAGGGGTATAATTGTGGGTTTTCTTCGTTGATGAGGCTGGCAGTGTCCATTGCCTCAACATGTTGAGCAAGTTGATGCTCAGCGAAAGTGATGAGAGAAGGCACACAAGTGAATGACTTGTTGCGCCGGCAGGTTTGGGATAATTGGGGTCAAAAAGAGAAGTTTTTGCTGCATCAATGCAAGTGCGGCTTTCAGAAAAAGCAAGCTCCTCAATTACATACTTCGCAGCTTCCTCAAAATCATGAGAGAAATTAGGGGATAGGATTACTTTCAACCTAAGGGTTCCATTGCCCCATGGGGTTGCTGGAGGAGTAGGGTGTTGGAAGGGCAGCTGCAGCCTCAACTGCCATTTTATTGATATTTTGTAAATTAGAAAACTGTTTCAAGGTCGAAAACAGTGGGGACACAAATTGGGAGGGTCAACGAAGAACTCCTCCAAAGCAAACTCTTGTTTCACATGGTATAGCCGTTTGCCCTCATCAATCCATTTGAGAGCCTCAATTGGATTGGATTCAATCAGCACTGGCCAGCCACCAGAATTGGGGCAGTGGCAGAAGTTGATTGGCCATGTGCTGTTGACCATGGCAGCTCATCTGAAACTGATTCAGACATTGACTCAGGATTTTTTAATTTTGTCAAATTGTTTAATTTTTTTAAAAAAATAAATTTATGATTGGCTGCCGCCTTGGAAGCGGCAAAAGAATTTTCTGAGGTTGGGGCAGGAGGAGTAAGCCCCATAAAAAATTGGGCAAAACTGGTGCTGACCTGACACTGGAGGGAGGAGCAGCGGAAGTGACGTAGGTGGAGGCGGAAGCTATAGGCACTTGCAATTTGAGTGATCAAACTCAAAGAACAAGGGGCAAATGGTGCAACAATTCTTAACGTGCTCCCAGAATGGGTAATTAGGAACAGATCTGATCACCATGCAAGGGGGAATCATGAGGTGGGTGTCATGATGGAATGGTCAGATGGTTACAAAGGCATTCAGCCCTTCCAAATGATTTGCTTTATTCAGAACCACAAATTACAACATGGGGTCTGCGCCATAATTGGACAAATCCCCCATGAGCTCATCATGGAGGCGTTCAGGGGAAATGTGGGAGGGCAACCCAGTGAACTAGCCCACCAAATTGGCCTCATCTGGGAGCTGAGTTCAAACGGTAGGAAGGGGAATATTTTTAAAAATTAAAGGCAGATTAGATGCTGCCATTGCATTAGTCTCAGATCAGAAACTGAGGTCGAAATAATTCTTAAAGGGGCGGAAATCAATGAATCCAGCGGGTTTAAACACTGCCGTGGCCATCTTGATGATGGCTGCACTTTCTTGTGGGAAGAAAATCCCATATTTGACCTGGAGGCCAAAATGCAAATTGCTCCGTGGGAGCACTAAAGGGCTCCAGAGCAGCGCCTTGGAACTTGCAAGATAGTGGGCCAAGTCCCAAGGGGGCTATAATGCCTGGTAGCGTTAGGAGGGCTAGCAGAGCCAGCCTGGGTGCACTTTGGCGAAGGCCAAATTATGCCAGATGGCAGCGCACAAGCCCCAAGCTGGGGCAGCATGAGTCAAGAGAATCAATATTCGTAAGTTATGGCTCAATTGAGAAGAAATTTTTTGTATTTTTAAAGATTCAAATTTCTTTATCTTCGATATTGAAGTAAAAGAGAGTTATATGGTTTTTGCCTTGATCATGGCAGAAATTCTCACTGATCCCTTCTCCATTTTTGCAGAATTTGAGGGTCCAGAAGAATCTAGTCCCAAAGGGAGCGTAAACGTTTTAACTAAAATAAGTTTTTCCACACTACATTCTGATGGTGCATGTGGGGTCATCAACAAAGGACCTGGTGGTGATTCCTTGGCTAACAATGTACAGCCAGCCTTCAAATTGGGTATGGGGTTGTTAAAGCCCAAAAGCGCATTTTATATAGCAAATTCTTTAATACAAAAAAACAAAATATCATCTTTTGTGGCTCTATAGAGGAACTCATTTCTGTATACCAGATTACCCCAGATAACCTGCGCTTGACCCTTACCATGATCCGCAGAACACAGGAGGTGGATAAGGAATTGCTTTTGAAATATAAAAATGTACTTGCAGCTGCTGAAGTTATGGTATGATATGCGACCTCAGTAGTGAGAGTAATCATTTATCCCTCTCCATTTTTTGATATAAAACTTTTCCTTATGGCATACTTAAACCTGATGAAGAGTTTTCTGGTGAGGTGTCAGAATTTCTCCGCTTTGAATAAAGACCATTTGGGATACATTTTATTGATTGCTACCCTTTCATCTACTTTAGGGAAAATCAGCACAACTATTTTGGTGATACAGGAGTCTCTGAGAATTTCATTGATCAAGACCTGGCCGACTATCTTAGTTTGATTACGTGCCAGGTGGTATGGTTAGGGGAGGGGCTTCCCAAGGTATTCCCACGCTGAAGTTTCTAGGGATTAGTGGACTATCAAGTTTGCAAAAATCTTTTGGCTTACCTCTTCCATGCAATCAAAAACCTCTTGTAACCCATTATTTTGCGAGTAAAGGGTGGCGAAAGTTTGACGTCAGAACCAACTTAAAAGACAATATCCATCCTTAACTTTGAGAAATGCAAAAATTAGTTGTTTCTTTGTCTGAGCTAACTCTCAGGGCGATTTTCACCAATAAAACAAGAACTACACACTCAGTATTGCTCCGTTGCTGAAGCCCTCTTTAGAGGTACCCTTAACTTCCTGTTGGAGGGGCTGGAATATTCATTAGATGCAGCTTTAGTCAATGTACTACCAGCTCATTCAGAGTTTATTTGTGAGTTTGAATTCACTGTTAATCTGGTGCACATATCTTCTACCATTTTTCCTTTTGACTGTACGGGAGGAAACCGCCTTGGGTGTGTTGGTAAAAGAGCAGTTAGCCAAAGGCGTAATTTTTAAAAGTACCTCTCCGGTATGCTCCCCACTTCTTTTTGCAGAGAAAGCTGATGGTACCTTATGCCTTTAGTATATTATGGTAATCTCAACAATGTCACAGTACCAGATTTGTTGCCCATTCCAATGGACTCATAGATGGCTCACTATGTGGAGAAAGCTAAAGTAGTTTCCAAACTAGATTGTTTAAATGCGTTCAATCAGATACAGATCAAGAAGGACCAGGAGTAACTCCACGCGTTCTGAACCATAAAATTGATTTTAGTTTGGGTTATGCCTTTCAAATAAAAATGCACCTGCTATCTTCCAACGCTGTATAGATGCAGCCCTGGGGACCTTCTGGGTGTGTGCGAGGTGGCCTACATGAATGATAAACTGGTGTTTTACCCTGATCAAGAGTCCCATGCAATGCACTTGTGGCAAGTGGTGGAGAAATTAGGGCTACCAATCTTACGCTATAAATCAGTAAGTGTGAAATATTTAAGTCCCAGGCCACCTTCCTGGGCAACTTAATGTTTGACCAAGGCCAAATGATAACTCCAGACAAGGAGAAGGCGCTTTATGAGTGACCACCCCAACTTTAGGCAAAGAATTAAGGAGTTTTTTGAGGACTTGTACGTTCTAAAGAAATTCACACCAAATCTTTCTGAGGTGGCGTGCCCTTGTATAAGGCAAGTGAAGCAAGAGTTCAAGTAATTCTCTGTTTTGCAGGATGCCTTCAAAGTGGTAGAGTTCACTCTATTGTCCACATTTATCCTTCGCCACATAGATCATAAAAAGGAGTTTATTGTTGCTACTGATGCCTCAAACTTCACCATAGCGTCTGCCTTGTTAAAAATAGATCAAGATGGAATATAGCATTCAATGGGATATTTTTCCAGGAAAATGTCCATACCAGATTTAACTACGCCTTTTATGACAAAGAGTTATTAGTAGTGGTTGAGGAGCTGACCTATTGGCGTCATCATTTGAATGTCTCATCCCTACCATTTTGCACCTATACAGACCACTGTGCCTTGTTGTACTACCGCGCACCACATGTCTTGACCCCATGGTAAACCTGCTGACATGAAACCCTGGCCTTATTCATATTTTTGTATGAATTTACAAAGGGCAAGGAAAATGGTTTTTAGGATGCTTTAGCTGAAACCCTGCGTTAGCCCCAGATCCTAAGGAGGTAGAGGTGCACAACACCCACTTGATGATTCCGCCAGGTAAGATTGTGTCCCAACATTCCTTCTCATGACCCACAGGTCAGCGCTTGGTCCTCTAAATTTTGTGGAATATGGTATGTTAAGAAAGGTAGTCCTTTAACAGCCTTTGTCAGCTGAGTATACTGTCATGATTCCAATATGACTGGATGATGAGCCCTAAGTCAATATGGCGAAATGAATGGAATCCGTTGGAATTGAACTGGTAATGGTAATTTAAGCACTTTGAAATGAGGCAATATTGAGATTTAGGGTTTTATTGAATAACAATTTTATTATTGGTTCACCTCTAAATAAGGCAATGTCAACATTTGACGATTAAAATTTAAATCGCCTACAATTAAGGCGATAGCAAATTTGAGAATAACCAGATGAAACGAGGAGAATCAGTGGAATTAAATAATCCAAGCTATGAGAGTGGTATTTTCCAAGCCGCTGTAATATAAGCGAGATGGGCGATCAAGAGGAGGGCTGTTGTTAAGTGAGTAAAGAAAAGCGGAATAGGAAAAATCCATGGGATTGAGCATATTAAATAAAGAGGTTGTGGGAGCAAGTGCTCCTTATTTTTATATTAGTTATTTTCCGTTGTTCAAGGACAACGATCTTCATATCATTGGTCCTGATTGCTCAGTGGGTCAAACCCTGTGCAAAGTCCATTGACATATCTATTGATACTGCCGATTTTATAACAGTGGTGCTCACTACAGGGGGCCCATTTATCAGTTATAAAAATAATAAACCCCAGTTGCCTGCAATGCCGCAGTCCAGTTGCTTTGATAAGGAATCTGCATGAGACGCTGGGGCTGTTACATATGAGGAATTGAAACTTGCCTTAGACACTGTTCTCAAAAGACAAGATGAGCTGCTCCAAAAAATTTGCTGTGACAATCTGCCACCATTTGATCGTGATGGTTTTTCATGGGTTGTTTTGATGATTTGAGTTTACAACTGAAAAACCTCAGACTGGCGAAGGGCAAAACTGTTGATCTCAACCTTGGATGTTGGAAGCGCTGATCAAGTCATTTGTTATCTTCCTGATAGTTCCATTACCTATCAAGAAGTTAAGAGGATGGTGCTAAGGTTGTTTGGTGGAACTACAAAGATGTTGCAGCGGAAAGCCGAGTTCTTGACCATTAAGTTTCAGCAAAATGAGACCCTCACTGCATTTGCTGAGCGTTTTATGGCGGAAGCCCATGTGTTGATTGGGGCAGGGATCTTATCTGAAGTTGATGTGTGCATTGCTATGTCCTCTGCGGTAAAGCCATACCCTGAGCTTTTCAACGTCATGGCCCTGTTGTTGGAGGTCGATGTACCTCTTCTTAAATTTATTCAGTTTGTGAGTCGCTTAGCTGTATCTTTCCCGCCACCTAACATTGAACAGATTCGCACTGTTGCTATTGCTGACCCTAATTATTTGGGGGGATCAATCATTTGGTACAGGTTCCACCAGGTTACTCACCGCAGTCCAACATCCATCCCATATTTGCCAATTGACAACTGACCAACTACTGTTTTGGCCCTAAATAT